>JAJPUD010006047.1:67491-140085 GCA_023553655.1 Myrmecobius fasciatus | reverse complement strand
GGCTTTTCATGCCAAGCTAAGAAGTTTTTATTTTATCCTAGAGGCATGCATGAGGAAGGTTCCTGGGGGAAGGGAGAGGCTACACAGTACAAAATAATACACATTTATGAAGCCCCTCTATGTGCCGAGTACTGTGCTGAATGTCACGGATACTAATAAGAAAAAGAAAAGAAGAGGGGTTGAGAAGGTAAAATCTGTGCTTTAGAGAGATTATTTTGGCATCTCTCTGACAGATTGTTGAGAGGAGAGCCTGTGAACAGAGTCCAATTAGGAGGCTGCCACAGATGTCCATATGAGAATGAATGAATGAATGAAGCAGACCCTTAATCCCAGCCAATTAATCAACACACATTTATTAAGCATTTAATTATGTGCCAGACACAGCCTGGGGATACAAGGACAGAAATGTAACAGTCCCTACCCTCAAGGAGTTTACATTCTATAAAGGAGAAAACAATACACACACAGAGGAGATTGATGTTGGAAGTTCTGTGTATTCGACATGTACTAGACACGGACTCAAGAAGCTCAGAGTTTAAATCTTGGCCTGAACCTGAACAGGTTTCTTAAGCTCTGCTTGCCTCAGTTTCCTTATCTATAAAATGAAACTAACAACACCTATTTCATAGAGTTATTGTGAACTTAAATGTCTCAAAATTTAAAAATATGATATAAATGGTAGCTCTTATCATTTAGCAAGAAAATTTGGAGAAAGGGCATATTTAGGAAAGATAATGAATTATGTAGTGGGTATGTGGAGTTTGAGATGTCTAAAGGGCGTTTGAGGGAGAAATTGCTAGTAATCAGTTCCTGGTGAAGGCTGGATGTGTAGATCTGAGAAAGGTCTCCATAGAAAGATCATTGAAGCCAAGGAAGCTAATGAGATCGCCAAGAGAAAGTATAAAAAAGAAGAGACAACTTCCCAGGACATCCACTTTTGGGAAAGGGAAAGGGAAGAGGAGTCAAACAAAGGAATTTGAGAAGGAGCAGTCAGGTAGGAGAAGCACCTGAAGAAAGCAATATTGTAACCAGGAAGAGAGAGCATCTAGGAAGAATGGATGGCCAGCAGGGTTAAAGCCCAAGAAAGAAGGGGATTGAATAAAAGTCATCGTCTTTGGCATTTAGGAGATTGCTAGTAACCATGGAGAGAACAGCTCCAGTCCAGCAGTGGAGTTGGAAGCCAGAATAGAAAGTAAATCGCTGAGAAATGGGCAGGTCTTAAACTGAGTCTCAAAGTAAAGAATTCTACCAATTGGAGATGAGGAAGGAATGCAATTCAGGGAAAGGTGCAAAGGCGTAGCTTTTACTATAATATACTGTGCCTTGTCTAAAGACTATGTACATAGAGGTGAGTAGTGTTTGCAGTGTATTTAACTTGTGTACTTCTCAAATAAAATTCTGAAGACAAACAGTTTTCAAGAGCAAGATCAAGGGGACGATCTAAAAAAGTTCCATGTGGACATGCAAGGAACTCTCCAACCAATGTAGATATTTTAAAGATATGGTCAGAAGAGAAAAGCAAGGGAAGGTCACAGAGCATGAATACGACATTGTCAGATTGCTAAAATTCTGAATGAATGAAATCTAGCAAAGACAAATAAATATAACCTAAAAGGGTTTTGATTTTTAGGTGGATTGTGGAAGAAAGAAATACACAAGAAGAAATAGCATTAATGCATGGAAGGGGACAGGAAAGTGGTAACTGATCAGAGAGGAAACAGAACTCAGTTCTTTATTTCACTTAGGTTTTTTCTATCAAAGAAAGAATGGGACTAGAAAGGACAGAACAAACATGGCTAATAGAGGGTTGATATACTGGATAATTAAGGAGATAGTGATAAAGCACCTAATTAAACTAACTTTTTTAAAAAGACAATATGACATAGTGGCTAGAGAACTGGCTTCATATTTAGGCTGACCTGGATTCAAAGTCATCTCTGACACATACTGGATAGGTGCTTTGGGAAAATCACTTACCAAGAAACTTTTGGAAACTCTAAATTGCAAGACAGTTGCTAATTTGCATTAGTAGAGGAAATTTCCTCACTAGGAGGATGATTCCAGCCTTCCAAGAATAAAGTCATGGGTCCATACTTTTTAAAAAATGCTTCAAGGAGATGTTAGTGAACATTTAAAAAAGGAAATAGTGATCCCAGCTCTGCGATCTGCTTCACCAAGAACAGGTCATACCAGACTAACATTTCTTTTTTTGACAGTGTTACTAAACTGGTAGAACAGGGTCTATTGCTGTATACACACATCACCTACATTTTAGCAAAGTATTTGGTAATATTTCTCATCATTTTCTTTTGGAAAAAAAGGACAGATGTGTGTTGGATAATAGCATAAATAGATGGACTTGAAAATAGTTAAATGGCCAGACCCTCATAGTAGGCATTTGTAGTGAGACATCAGCTTGGGGGAGGCTTATAATAGAATGACCCCCAAGGATCTATCCTTTGTTCTTCTTCACTAATTACCATTTTTATCCGTGTTTATCAATAATTTGTGTAAAAGAATATTTGTCATTGTTGTGTCCCCATTTGGGATTTTCTTGGCAGAGATATGGAAGTGGTTTGCCATTTCCTTCTTCAGCTCATTTTACTGATGAGGACACAGGCTTAAGTGACTTAATCAGATTCACATAGCTAATAAGTGTCTAAAGCTGGATTTGAACTCAGGAAGAAAAGTCTCTCTGACTCCAGGACCAGTGGTCCATCCACTGTGCCATCTAGAGGCACAAACAATGCAATAAATCAAATAAGAAAGCTCTAATACAGATAAATGTTTGAAGCCTTGCCCTTGGAGCCCAAAAATCAACTTCACAAATACAAGATGGAGTAGACATAACTAGAAAGACACTCATAATAAAACAAAACCAGGATTATCATCATTTGGGGATGGCTAGAAATTTTTTTCAATTAACAAGCATTTATTTTCTCTCCCTTCCACCTCTACTCCACTCTGAAAAGAAAAAAGAAAAAGAAAAACCCTTCTATTACACAAAACACACAGAACAAATTCCCATACTGGCCATGTCCAAAAACATGTGTTGCAGTCTGCAATGAATCCAATGCTTCTCTGTCCAGAGGTGGGTAGTTTTCTTCAGCATTGCTCCTTTGGAGAGTTAATCATTGCACTTCATTGATTAGTTTGTATGTTTTTCAAAACTGCCCCCTTTTTTAAAAAATAGTGTAGTCAGTGTATAAATTGTAATATCAATTAAAAAGAAAATCAGTCCCTGCCCTCAAGGAGCTTCCATTCCAATAGAGAAGACAACCTGTAAATAACAAGGTGGTTGTTTGTCTTTCCTTCTCAAAGATGACCATGACATCAGGGAGGCAATGTTATGGCACACAAGTGATTTGGGTTTAAGTGAGGGAGGGCTACCCAAAGCATACAGAGAACAGGCGGAAGACAGGGACTAAGTTCTAGGGGCACCAGGAAGAGCCTGTAGGGAGGATTTGAATTAAATCTTGACAGAAACCAGGAGGCAGAGGTGAGAAATGTGCAGTTTGTGCATAGAATATTCGTTAAAGTGTGGGGGGCTGTGTATGGCACTGTATGTGTGTATCTATTGTCGTGCTCACTCGGAGGTGTGTATGGAGGTGTGTGCAATGCAGCCTTGCTGGAACATTTGTGTAGTATGAGCTGGGTGGTAAATAGTGGGGGTGTGGCCACGTCAGGTGTGAGCCCTGAGCCAAGGCATGGGGGGAGGGGAGGGAAGAAGGTGCACCCCACCTGTCTGGTTCTCCTGGGCCGAGAGATACTGAAAGTGGGTGAGTGTCACATGGGTCCTGTTTGTGGGACAGATGCCAAGAGGGGGTGGGCTCTGTGTCATCTTCCTCTTCTGTCCCAGCCTTGGGAGGCAGATCCAGCCAGAGACAGGATCAGGAGGTAGAGCTGATCCATAAAGGGGACACAAAGTGACAGCCACACTGGTGAAGTTTTACTAGCTGGGTTACCAGGGCTGGGTCAGGTCAGGAGAAGGACTCCAGGCTACCTGGCTTAGTGACTGGCTGGGTGGGGTGGGTGCTCCAAGATGTCAGGCAATAACTGGTCTAAGCTGTGGTTTCTTCATTCCCACATAAGCTCTTAAAACCCAGGACTCTCCCTTCCCTCTTTTGGGTATTTTTGAAAGGGTGGGGCATGGGGAGGGGGGGTCTTTCTGCCACACTGAACCTTCCCCTTTTCACTGGATGTGTCCCAGGCTGGAGCTGAAGAATAACAAAGAGAATTATCAGGATGTTAGAAATGAAAGATGTTTGAGATTATCTAATCCAACTCTCATTTTACAGGTAAAAAAAAAAAAATAAGAGAGAAGCAAAGGGACTTCTTTCCCAAGGTCACACAGCCAATAAGTATCAGAACCAGTACCAAAACCCAAATCTCTTGATACAGTCCAGTGTTCTCTTTGTCTTCCTCTCCCACATTGATTCCTATGTTTTCCCCCATGGGTTAGGTTAAAAAAAAAAAAGTCATTCTTTGTCTCTAGTCTTACTTCTCCTTAATCATTGATTGGGAATTGCTTCAATCAAACTGAGACCTGTTAAAGACCTTAGCTTAAAAAAGCCAAGGTCTCCCATTGCAGCCAGGAACATCTTCAGTCTTCTGGATCTGGGTCACTGGATGCAGATGGCTCTGGAGGAGAAAGTGATGCTGGTGACTGCAGAGAACCTCCTTCAATTAAATCCAAAACATTTTAATGTCATGACATCACCTCCCTGATGTCATAGTCCTCTTAGAGAATGAAAGACAAATAACAACAACCACAACCCTTTATACTAGTAGAGTGAAGATACACTGTTTCCTTCCTCCCTCCCTCCTTCTTTACTTTTCTTCCTTCCCTTCTTTGCTTGCTTCTTTCTTTTCTTCCTACCTCCTTTCCTTCCACTTCTTTTCTCTCTCCCTCCTCCTTCCCCTTCTCTCCTTTGTCTTTCCTTCCTTTCTTCTCTCCTTTCCTTCCTTTTCTCTCCTCCTCTTTTCTTCCTCTCTTTCTCCCTCCTTTCTTTTATCCCTTTCTTCCTTCCTTCCTTCCCTTCCTTGCTTCTTTCTTTCTCCCTCTCTCCCTTCCTCTTTTCTTTCTGTCCTTCCTTCTTCTATCATCCCTTTCTTTCTTTCTCCCTCCCTCCCCTTCTTGTTTCTTTCCTTCCTTTTTCCTCCCTCTCCTCCCTTTCTTTTTTTCTTTCTTTCTCCCTCTCTTAAATATTTATTAAGTACCTACAGTGTGCAAAGCACCATGTATAATACTGGAGAAGATACAGATTAAGATAGGGCTATGTGCCATATGGAGCTTATAGTCTAGTAGGAGGAATAAGCCACAAAACACAGATATGAGATATCATATGAAAAGATATCATGAGAGAGTTACAGAATGAATTTCCAGGTGACATTTGAGAAGAAATGTTATTAGAAAGAGTAGCATGTTACAAAATCACAGAATTTCAGGGTTGGAAGGAACTTCAATGACCATGTAGCCCAACTCACACTGGAGCAAGAAATCCACTACATCTAGAGGCAGCCCATTCCACTCTGGGCAGTTTTAATTGATAGGAAGTTCTTCCCAACATCCAGCCTAAATTCACCTCTTCATCTATCCAGTGCTCTCATTTCTGTTAGTGGCAGAGCCAAGTAGAAAGAAAGTATCTTTCTTTCATATAAGGGCCTTTCAAATGCTCCCCTTGAATCTTTTCCTCTCCAGGCTCAAGATCCTCAATTTCTTCAGCCTCATATGGTATAATTTGGAAGCTATCTTTCAGACACTGGTGCTTATCAGTGATCCTCTCAGAAGATGGTACTCAGAAATGAACACATCCTTCATGTATTATAATGAGGATGAAGTATACCTGGGCTATTACCTGCAGAGAACTGAGCACTAAAACCTGGGCTTTAAAAGATAGATGAGCTTCAAGAGGCAAATAAGGAGAATAGATCACAATCAGCAAAGATGAGGCTCATATCTTTTTTTTCAGAAGCAAAGAGCTCCTTTTAAATGGATAGAAAGGGGTTAGGCTACAGGACTGTGAGATTACATTAATTACTTATTTTACTGTTACCTTGGGAAGATACATGAGTAAGGCTGGAAAAGTGGGATGATATCAGATCATGGAGATCCTTGAATGACAAACAAGAACTTTTATTTCTGAGCTCTTTAAGGTTTAGAAAGTATTTCTCTCCAGCAGCAACCCTGGATGGTAGTTCATACCATTATTACTACACTGTACCACTTTTACAAATGAGGAAACCAAGGCTTGGGGGAATTAAATAACTTAGCTATAGTCGCCCTTCTTTTAAGAAGAAGAGGTAGGATTCAAACCCAGGACCTTTTCCATAATGCCATACCATGGGGAGATGTAGGGATGGGAGTGGCGTGGTGTTGGAGGGAGGGGGTCATGAAGGAGCTATCCAAGGTGATTTGACCAGCTCTGGACCCAGAGCTCCGAGGCTTTTCTTATTTCTGAGTGACCCGGGGCTGATTTGGCCAACTTTGGCTGCTTCTCACCTTGTTGGCTCACTCCTCCGAGTTTGGCTCACATGGCTTCCTGCTGTCTGCCCCCAGTAGGTTTCACAATGGGAATCCTAGCTCCCACAGGGTTGATAAATCTTTCAAGGTTCTTAGAGCTGACCTCCGGGCCCCAGGGCCAGTGCTGGAGCAAATCCTGGCAGGATTTTGCAATCCGAGCTCCCTCCCACCTCCCCACCTCCCACCCCTTTCCAGGAGCTGCCCAATCATCTCCTGGAGGGATCCATGCAAAGCAGCTTCAGTTTAACGATTTGGGTTTATGAACATTCTCTTGGATCATAGTATCTTATTTGAATTCAGATCCAAGTCACTTTCCACTGTACCACAAGGACAATATACACAATATTTGAATATTTAAGGCTGGAGAGGACCTTAAAAATCACATGGAAAGGGAATTGCTTTTAGTCAGGAGACTAGAGATCAAATCCAACCTTGACTGATTACTACCTATAGGCCCCTAGGTAAATCTCTTTCTGTGTTTGGACCTCAGTTTTCTGCACTATAAAATGAGAAAATTGGATAAGATGGCCTCAGAGGTCCATTCCACCTCTAGAACTATCATGCTACAACCTAATCTGCCTTCTGCCTTGAAAGGTAGAAAAAGGTAGGGTCAAAGAGGGGAAGTAAACTCAGTCTTACACGGGAATCCATTTTGATTCAATTTCCTTTTGCAGTCATGGTTAATAAGAAAGGTCTCACTCAGGTCAGCAAGGGCAGACTAATGACTTGAGCTCTCAGAGTACTTGAGGCATAAGAGATTTCACATCCCATTTCTGTTTCCTTCTCTTTGAATCTATGTGGCCTGGATGAGCATTAGCACAGCCTGGGGATTCCATCTGAAGCCCATTCAGGAGACAGAGAGTGGAAAACGGACTTTCTAAATCACTTCCTGGAGCTGCCCAAGGTGCCAGGAGGTTAAAGAGTTCTATAGGAAGGATTATTGCAGCATCATAATCTCAAAACTGCAAGGAACCCCTGAGGGCATCTAGTTCAATTCCCCATCATAATAGTCCTGACAAAAAGTCATCCAGCCCCCAAATGGACATTTTCATCATTGGGTGACTCACTATCTCCCAAGGAAACTCATTTACCTTTTATCGGTTTCTTTTGGTAAAAAGATCTTTTTTAGGTTGAACCAAAATGGACCCATTTGTAATATTCTCAATGATACTTGTTTTGCCTTCTGTGCCTTACAGAATAATCTCTTTCTACTTTTCCATGACAGCCCTTTGGATATCTGAAGACAAGACTCATGTCTCCCTTACTTCTGCCCTTTTCCATAGTCAGCATCCTTAGTTCCTTAACTGATCTTTGTAAGATGTGGTAAAGGCTCTCTTTCTCATCTTGGCCATCTTCCACTAGCATTGCTCAGGCTTATCATTAGACAGGATTGCACATGGAATCCAGATGGGATCTGACCAAGACAGGACCATTACTTCCTTGACCTTATTGATGACATTATGCCTTTATTAAAGCAGTCTAAGATTGTAACTGGTTGGGTAGCTGGATGCTGCACTAGAAAGAATGCCAGCCCTGGTGTCTGGAGGACTGAGTTCAAATTTGGCCACAGATACTTGCTAGCTGTGTGACCCTGTGTACCTCAGTTTCCTCATCTGTAAAATGAGCTGGAGAACAAAATGACAAAGCACCCCAGTATCTTTGCCAAGAGAATCCCAAATGGGGCCATGGAGGGGCAGAAACAACTCAACAACAACAACAAAAAGACTGCAATAATATTTTTAGCTGCCATATCACACTGTTGTGTCACAATAAGCTCACCAAAACCCCCAGGACTTTTCATCTGAACTCTTGCCTAGCCATAGAGTCATTCTTTACTTGTGCAATTGATTTTTTTGAACCTAAGTGGAAGAGGTAGAATGATGTAACTGAAAGAAAACAAAATTAAAGAGTCAGAAGACCTGGATTTAAATCCAGGTCTTATCTCTGTCTCTGAGAGCTCAATTTCCTCCTCTGTAAAATGAGAGGGATGGACTGAATGATATCTTAGGTTTTAATGGTCATGTGATTTTTATCTGTATCCCAGTTAAGTTTTACCTTAGTGGTAATCCTTCCATTTTTCTAAATGGAGACCTTTGGAGATAATGTTCTCTCATGCTACGGTGCTGGTTCTCCCTTCTGGCACCTCAAATATAATAAATGGACCTTCAGTTAGACTCAGTAAAATCACTAAATGTGCATTATGTGTAAGGTTGTGAGTAAGAAACAGATATGGATACAAAGACAAGACCTTGTCCTTAAGGAGTCTATTATTTAGTTGATAAAGAGCTGGTCTGTAATCAGGAAGATCTGAATTCAAATCTTGCCTCACTTATTAGCTACATGATCCTGGAATGTCACTTAAATTCTTGCCTCAGTTTCCTGAGTTGTAAAATGGGGGTACTGACAGCATCCATCTCCCAGAATTGTTGTAAGATCAAATTAGATAATATTAGTAAAGCACTTAGCACAGTGCCAGACCTGAAACTTAATAAATGCTTGTTTCTTCCTTTCTTAGTAAGGAGAGAGGATATAACACAAAATATAACATGATATAGGAAGATCTATGAAAGTGCAAAGGATGAAGGGACAGATCCATTGTGTCCCATGTGGGAACTTGGATTAGAGAAGGTCTTAGTCTCAAAGAAAAGGTGACATTTGAGCTGGGCCCTGGAAGAAAGGTAGGATTTCAACAAGTAGAGATGGGGAGGAGGGTGTTTCCATGTCGGGGATCAGGATGAATAGAGGCACAGAGGCAGGGGTGAGGGGATGGAGTTCAGTGAGCAGCCCAAGTTTACTGGAGTTTGGGTTTCATGCTGAGGAAAGTCATGAATCTGGAAAGGGAGTTTATAGGTCTAGATTGTGGAAACTTGATGACCAGACTAAAGTTTTCTCTGGAAAGGTCATTGTTAGCTGTAGAATTGTGGCATAAGGGGTAGAGCCCTAAATTTGGAGTCAGAGAACCTACATTCAGATTCAGTCTCTGTTCCTTATTTTGCATTACTTTGGTCAAGTCACATAACTTCTATGATCCTCTCCTCCCTTCCTTGTATAATGAAATATCTGGACCAAATGTGCACTGAAACCCCCTTCCAACTGTAAATCCTATGATCTACATTGAATATAATTAGGGAAAGGGACAGACACCCAGGGTTGCCCCAGAGAGCACACTCTGGGGTGACATTGGTTTATTAATTAATTCTCTTTAAATGTAGTTGTCAGATACTGTTTAGTAATAAATAAATAACAGTTGCCTTTTAATGCTCATTGCTCCAAGATGATGCAAAGGTCTGGAGTTAAGAGAGCCTAGCTAGAAGTCATTGACAGACCCTTTGGGGTTGGCAGAGGTGAGGAAGGTTCTTGGCTAATTCACAACAGTTTCTCTCATTCCTCTTCCTTCCCCCTGGGATGGGCAGCAATCCCAGAGTTCTTGGCCCACACACATTGCACCATCTTGCCCCTTGCTCCCCTGTGGAGATAGTGGGACTTCAGCCAGTCAAGTGTTCATTCTAAAATGCTTTAACTTCCATCTAACTCTAACATTCCAAGCAAGGCTAGGAGTTGGGGGAGGGAGAGGAGAGAAGAAAAGGGAAAGGGAGGGAGAAGGAGATGAAGATGGAAAGAAAGAAGGAGGGAAAGTGAAAGGGTGAAGAGTGGGAAGGTAAAGAGAGAGAAGAAAGAGATGGAGAGGGGGAAGGAGAAAGAAAAAGAGAGAAGAGAGGAGGAAGGAGAAGGAAGGAAGAGATGAAAAGGGGAAGAAGGAAAAGAAAGAAAGATATGGAGAGGGGCCTAAGGAAAGAGGAGGAGAAAAAGGAGAAGGGGAGGGGAAGAAAGAAAGGGACAGGGAGAAGGAGAGAGAGGAAAGGGAATAAGCAAGGAAGAGACAGAAAGAAACAGAGACAGATACCCTCTTTGGGCTTCAGTTTTCTCATCTATAAACTAAATAAGTTAGACTAGATGATCCCTAAGGTCCCCTTTTCAGCCCTAAGAACTCTTAATTATTTGAGTCTTGCAGAGGAGTAGATGAGTATCTTTAAATAGATAGAGAAGCAGGTGAGAGGAATTCCAAGTTGTGTTTTTCTCACAAACATGAGCCAATTCATGAAGAGAAGGTACTGGTTTGTCAAAAATCAAAGGTCTCCATTTCCCAGGACTTTTCTGGGCAAGGCAGTTTCTGAATTCTCTGGGAGATACCTGTGACTGTGAGGCCAGAAGAATATTAGCAGGCTTTTCTAGTGGGTGGGATGATGAGGATGGGAGTACTGGAGAAAACAATGGAGTGATATTGTGTCCCCTTCCCTCCTACGACTCCTTATACATAGCTAGCCATGTTCTTTTATATAAAGTCCTCTAAAAGTCAGTGAGCTATTCACAAGCTTGATGGAAACTCAGCTAGGAACACTGGGCTTGAAAGGATTTTGGGAATATGGAAGAGTAAGTCAAAAAACTTTTGTGTCTACACATTTCTTCCACAGAAAACAAAGGTAGGTCCATGCAGAGTGAATGTATACCACCATTTCTTTTCCCTTTCTATCCTGCCTTCCCATAGTCTGGGCAAAGATGATATTTGGATGGGAAGGTCTTGGCTTGATCTATAGGGAGGATGCTTCTGGTGGTTTCTAGTGCCAGTAAGTGCAGCTTTCCCACAATGTTCTCTTCCTCATCTTTGCTGTCAGTTGGCAGCCTGTATTTTAGCTCTTCTGGACTCTCTTACTCAAGGAGATAAGAGCTCTCCCTGAGACATAGAGAGTGATTCATTGTGGAAGCAGTCAAAGCACTGAGCCAGGAGATAGAAGGCCCTGGGTGCATTTCTTCCCCTGGCTCTGGCCTGCCAAGTTACTTAGCACAATGCTTTTTTTCTCTGAGCCTTACTTTCTCTCTTTTCTGTAAAATGGAAGTCATGTCTCTATGCTTTCTCTCCTTGTTTTTTTTTTTTTTTTTAGCATATTAGGGCTGAGAGGACCCTCTAGAAAAGTGATTTTCAAAGCATCAACCTGGGATTAAAACTGGCCTATGAAGGTCTTCTATGCCCTGGAACACTGACTGAATCTGGAATCAGAGGTCCTGGGTTAAAACTCGTCATTATTTCTTGTGTGATTTTGGGCAAATTTCTTTACATTTCTATATATTATTGTTTTCATCTATGAAACGAAATGGAGTGGATAGATTCAATGATCTCAAGGGTCTCCTCCAGTTCTAAATCCTAGAAACCTACAAGACAGAGATAATGACAGAGACAAGAACAAAAACAAAAACAAAAGATGCAAAAACAACAACAAAAAAATGAGTATATACATAGAGCATTCTGGTCAGACCTTAGGTGTCCTTTGACTTCCCTCAAGGCTTCAGTGTTCCCTCTCTTCCCCCCAAATAGGAGACTCAGAGTTGAGCTGCTGTCCCAGGTGCTGATGGAACCTCCATTTCTGCACAAGCCTCTAATCCACATCACCAGAGCACAATATGGCCTGAGGAGGGGGAATATTATATCTGCCCAGTTTTTTTTCCCTTTGCCATCTACCCTAAACTCTAGAGTACTTCCTCTCTGCCTAACATCCTCAATTCTCTGATAGATCCTTCCTTCCCTTCTTCAGAAGGCTATGTCTATAGTCCATACCTGGACCCCTTCCTGGCTTCTCTCCATTCCACATCCTCCCACATTCATGCAACTAAGAGTCCTGTCAATTAAATTCTCTACAAAAATATCTAATAATTTTTAGCAAGAAGGAAGGAGGAAAAGAAGGAAATAAGCATTTATTAAGTGCCAGGTGATATATTAGTGCTTTGCAGGTATTACCTCATTTGATTCTTACAACTCCCCTGGGAGGTTGGGCCTATTATTATTCCCATATTATAGTTGAGATAACTGAAACAACTATAGGCCAAGTGACCTGCCCAGGATTACACAGCTATTGAGTGTCTGAGCCTGATTATGAACTCAGGCTTCCTGACACCAGGCCCAGTGCTCTCTATAGCTGCTCCTTTTAAGGAGCCTTAGAGATTAACTAGACCAGCTCTCCCATTGTATTATTGGGGAAACTGAAGCTCAAACAGTTGAAGTGATTTATTCAAGGTCATGCAGATAGTAATTCTAATTGTTGGTCTTGACTCCAAATTTAGTGCCCTTGCATCAAGTCAGCCTTTGAAATGTCTATTCTAGCTATTCCTTCCTTTCTATTGCTTTGGTGATCACCTAGTACAGGTTCCTATGACCTCTTGCCTGGACTGTTGCAACATTGTCTTAACCAGTTTCCCTGCCTTTAGCTTCTTCATTTCTAATCCCTTCTAATCTGATCTCACACATTGCTGGCTTCATCTTCAAAAAGCACAATTTAACCAATTCTATCCAATTCAACAAGCTTTTATTCAGCACCGCTTATGTGAGAGACATCATGGCCTCTGGGATGGGGAGATGACCCTGCTCTGATACCTGCTGGTTCTGTGACTCTAGGTAAGACCCTAGTTCTCAGTTTCCCATCTGTAAAATGGGAGACTGGGATACCCTCTAAGGTTCCTTTCAGTTCTAAATCTATAAACCTCATGAACCTTTCAGTGCCTTCAAGTAGCTTTATAAGGCAATGAGTTGCAGAGCCAGCTGCCTTGGTAAAAGGAATTTTTTTTAATCAATGAAATCATGTCAGGTCCAAAAAAGAACAAGAATATGCCATACATTGTCTCTTGTCATTTCCCTGGTTTACCTTCTTCTGAATTCTCTCATTGCCTACAAGATGAAATCCAAAGTCCATAGCCTGGCATTGAAGAGCTTCCACAATCAGAAAACAACTTCCTTTTCAACCTCATTTTCCACCACTCCCCTTGACATACTGTATATACCCAAATACCTCAGCCAAACCTCATCACTCTCCATTGTCTGAGCATAGGACCCATAACTCGGAAGGGACAACTTTGGGTGAGAAGAATGATTGAAGAGAAGGCAGGCAGAGGAAGTTGTCTAAGGTATGAGCATTCATATTTATGGTCATGGTAGAGGGGAGCCACCGGGAAAAGGAGTTGAAAAGATTATGGAACTGAGAGGTCAAGATGTTTAGAGAGGGCAGGGTTAGGGTGAAAAAGAATGAACTTAATAAGGAGAAAGGAGATTGACCTGAAGATCCCCTGAGGACATCAGCCAGGATCTAGATGAACTGGAATGAAATGTCCAGTGAGAGGTGATGCTGAGTGATGGGACAGAAGGTCTGAAAGAGACTGTGTTGTACAAGAAGTGTGCCAACATTTCCTTATGGTCCTGATTCTCAGGGGCTTGTGAGAAAGAGCAGTCCTTGGAAAGAATGCCAAGAGATAAAGTATCTTTAAGGGAATCTTGTTGTTTCAATGAGCAACGAATCGAATGTGTGAGGAAGAAAACAAAGGTGACTGTGAGTTTGTCACCAATAAGGAAGGTCCCAGAGGACTCAGTGGAAGGGTGGGACAGAGGAGAATCAGGCCTGAGGAGAGTGGGGGGAGGAGAGGCAGGAGTTTTTCTTCTAGGCAGAGAGTGATTCTGGATCACAGGGATAGGGGGAAGGGGAGTCCTCAGAGGCAAGAATTTGCTAACTATGGTGCTTGGGGCATGCCTAGGACAGAGAACCTCAGTTTACTCCAAGGTTCTAATTGGAATAATTTTCTGCAGCCCCTCACACTCTGAGCTGGAGCCTCTTTCTCCACTGACATTAGACAGTGGAAGAAGAGGAAGATTATTTGTTTGACAGGAAACCTATCAACTCTTATCAATCATTGACAAATATTTCCTGAGTGTTTACTTTATATGGGCTACTGTTTTTGGTGCTAGTCCAAGAAAGAGCTTTCCTTCAGTTTACTTTAGAGGAGAGAAAGGCTTTTTCTTTCTATATGGCATAGTTCCCTGGACCACTGCATCAATCCACTGCAGTGGAAAGTCAGTCCTGAGAGAGGACAGTAACCAATATGAGTCCCTGGGAGGCAGCCACCTGGAGCTAGTTGAATGGCTGATATTCTGCCTAAAAAGAGGGTAAAAATCATACTGCCAAGGGCCAAGGACAAAGCCTGAACAGGCTTCTCTGTTTCCGGCTTCTCTCCCTTGGTTATATTGTTCATTCTACTCAGAATGTTTTCCACCTCCAATTTTCAAGACCAAGCTCAGGTACTACCTCCAACATGTAGCTGTCTCCAATTCCCAAAATTATATCAGATTGCTCCTATTTTTTAAATTATTTTATATTTTTCCTCTGCCTTATAATCTCGAACTCTATCCTTTATCCTTGATGTGATTCCCAATCCTTCCATCCCTCAGGTATTTCCCAGGCCACTATTCCTGCACTTGCTATATTCTTATTCCTTCCTGGTCTTCATGATGGTGAACCAGTTCAACTCTATGCCATTCTCTGCACTTGTCCCTTAATTTATCCTTTCATTAATAAAAGCTTGCCAAGTCCCAACCTAGGGTTGCTCTAACCACACACTTCCTTTTCATCTATTGTTGAACAAAACTGGGGGAAAGTGTGAAATCATGTTAACTTAGAAAGCTACAAATATTACATAATCTTAACTGGCCCCTCATTTTGCAATGCAATTCTTCCTAATCAGATCACTCTCCCATTCACCACAGTGGCCGATCTCTTTTATCCTTTCCTAAGCCTCCCTCCCACAATCATCTCAGTTGAGGACTGTGCCATGTATTTTCTTCCCTCCTCCTCATCTTACATCACTCAAATATCTTTCTCTACTATCTCCTCTTTCACCTGTTTCACATGAAGAGACGGCCTTTCTCCATGTCAAGGCAAATACTTCTACATATATTCTTAATCTTATTTCATCTAGTCTTCTCCAAGAGATGTTCCCTCAGTCTCTCTCTAATCTTCAATTGCTCCCGGTCTACTGATTGTTTCTCTGCTGCTTACAAATATGCCCATGTGTCTGCCATCTTTAAAAAACCAAATAGAAAACTCTGCCACACTGGAGACAAATAGGTGATGAATTAGATATAGTATTGAGCCTTGAGTCAAGAATCTCTGAGTTAAAATCTGGTCTCAGTTACTTATTATCTGTGTGACTTTGGGCAAGTGTCTTAACCTCTGTTTGCCTCAGTTTCCTTGACTTTTTGAGCTATGTACTATTATTATCCCCATTTCATATGGAGAGAGATCCAGAGATGCTGGGTTATAAAGATCAAAGAAGAGAGTATATGTGTAAAGCACTTAGCAAA
Source organism: Myrmecobius fasciatus (assembly GCA_023553655.1). Taxonomy (NCBI): domain Eukaryota; kingdom Metazoa; phylum Chordata; class Mammalia; order Dasyuromorphia; family Myrmecobiidae; genus Myrmecobius; species Myrmecobius fasciatus. The sequence continues at coordinate 124,387 of JAJPUD010006047.1, read as the reverse complement.
CTGTCCGGCTTCTATGGAGCCTCAGATTCTAAGATCTACTAAGCCTCTACTCGGATCTATGGTTCTACAACTCAAAGACTGGGCAGTGGGGATCTCCCTGGTTCACAGTTTTCCCATAAGAAAAATGGTGCTGCTGGACTTTAATTATCCAGGACCTCTTATCCAGCCTTACCATCTTTCTTGACTTCTTTCATTAACTACCTGTTGACCATCTCAAATTGGAGGTCCCATAAACCAATGAAAGTCAACACATCCAAAATTGAATTCATCCTTTTCTTCCCTGATCATTCCCTATTTTCATTTCTATCTTCCCGGCACCTCTGGTTTCCTCCTCTCCTATCATCACTCTTGAATAGATCCCCATCACCTGCAATACTGAAATAGTCATCTGATATCTCACCACTTCAAGCCTCTCTCAGATCCATCCCATTCTCGGACTCCATAAAACTTCCAGAAATACTTTCAAGATCAAATATAAATCCCTTTTGGCTTTTATAACCTAGCCCCTTCCCAACATTACATTCTTACACTTTGTTTACTTTTAAGTATTCTACAGATAAGCTATACTGTCCCACCTGGAACTGCTTATACATAAAACATTCCATGTCCAGTAAGTACAATCTGAAGTGACTTTTGAACTCAAGTCTTTCTGAGATTTTCAGTCCATTGCTCTATCCATTGTCTCACCAGCAGGATGATTTCAGGGAGACCTGGAGAGACTTGCATGAACTGATGCTGAGTGAAACGAACAGAACCAGGAGATCATCATACACAGCAACAACAGTATTACATGATGATCGATTCTGATGGACATGGCTCTCTCCAACAAAGAATTGTCTCAAACCAGTTCCAATTGTTCAGTGAAGAAAACCATATACACCCAGAGAGAGGGATATGAAATATGGACTACAACATAACATTTTCATGTTCTGGATTGATGATTGCTTGCATTGTGATTCCTTTATCTGATTTTTTTTGTTCTTGTAGATGCGATTTTTCTTGCACAACAATAAGGGTGGAAATATGTATACATATATTCGATTTGTCAAGTATTTTAACATAAATAACATGTAGTGGATATCTTGCCATCTAGGGGAGGGGTAGGGAGTAGGGGGGAAAAATTTGTAACAGAAAGCTTTGTAAGGGTCAGTGTTGAAGAATTACCCATGCATATGTTTTGCAAATAAAAAGTTTTAATAAATAAATAAATAAAAATATCCATTGTCTCATCTAGCTTCCTAACTATGTATAAATATATATATTTGGAACCGTATTCACTGGCTTTAGCCTTAGAAAGTATTCACTGGTCTCAGAGAACCGGGATTTGGAGTTCCCATTCTGACTTCTATTTATCAAGTGACTACAGTTTAGGTAAAACACAATTCCTCTGAGACTCAGTTGTTGCTGTTTTAATCTCTAGAATGGGGAGATTATTAGCACTAGCTACCTAACAATGATAGAAAGCAACTTCGATCTTTAAAATACTATTAAAATGTGAAGTATTATTTTATGAAGTGCCAATCTCTGAGTCAGGAAAATTTGGGTTCAAATTCCCGCTCTGACCCGCGCTAACTACGAGTGACTTTAGACAAGACTAAGTGTCTCAGGCTCTCCAAGAAGGGCCCCCGGAATCTGTACTGGGAGAGGCATTTGCTCGCATGGAATTCCTTGCCAAGAACGTCACCGTCCCGGGCAGGAATGCTCCAGTGGCTGGCTCAGAGACCCCTCCAGCAAAGCAGACGCCAAGTGCATTTATACATGTAAATATACGTGCGTACATGCATATTCATGTGTGGGTGAGAGACGTACATTTTTGGAGAGGGTTCGCCCGTAGGTTTCTTTTCATAATCTGAAAGGAAATTATCTTTGTTTGATATGCAGTGCTACTGGGGAAGAGAGAAGAAATAATAATGAGGCAGGCTAAGAAGTACTTTACTTCTAACAGCCGGTTCTGCCGGGAGTCCGGCGCACCACTCAGAAATTCACAACTCCCAAGCATGGGCTCCGTCCCACCCACCTCCTGCAGCTGGGTCAGAAGGAGGGCTGTGCCCAGGGCGCGCCGTGGGGGCAGCAGGATGGGGCAGGACCAGCACTTGGAGGAGGGGTGAGGAAGATGGTTCTAGGAATCTGCCTCAGCCCGGAGAGTGGGAGGCGGGGGTTACCTTGGCCCACAGCTTCCGGACGAGAAGGGCGGGGGTGCTGCCGGACTTCGATTTCTCCATTCTCACTTTCCTGGGGCGGCTGGCTGCCTGCCTATTCTGGGACTGGTCCAGCTCTCAAATTCTGGGACTGAGTCAGGCCGGGTTTTCTCTCTGCCTCTGGGTGCAGAACGAAGTACTTGAATCGCCGATTCTGGCTCCGGTTCCTGAACCTGACCGCGTTTTCTCTGCGTCCCTGCGGCAGAGCCGGTGGCCGGGCTTTCAGTGCCTTCTTAGAGCCGGGAGCCCGGAGCAAAGAGGGTTCGAATCTTGAAGAGGGAAGAGGCTGCTGCGCGATCGGGTTGCTGAGACACGGAAGCCCGGTCCCAGATCCAGGACCCGGCGGGCTGGCAAGGAACGAGAGCCGGCGCCAATATGGTAAGTGTGCCTGGCAGCGCTCCTGGGGGTAGGGGTTATGGGGAGAGCACCGTAAGCAGCAGCGTATCACGCTTTGTCCCCAGGACCCCCTAGAAGAGTCCCTTGTGTGACTTTGGACAAATAGCCCCTTTCTTGGGAGCTCAATTTGCCCCTCTATAAAATGGGGTTAGCAGGAAGGGGGGAGACTAGATTTTAGAAATCCCCAAGTGCCCTTCCAGAATTCTTGCTTATTGAGGGTTTTCCGTGGCTCCGTGCAGACACCAGCGCGCTGTTGCGGAAAAAGGTTTGGGATTCTGGGCTTCAGGGCTCTGTTGGGGTTCTCCTTTGCCGCGAGCTCCCAGCCCCCCCAGTCCCCGGCCCTACTTGGCTCCTAAGAGCTGGGACGGGGTGATGACTCAAAGGCCAGCGCCCCTGCTTCCCCTCCCCAATGCTGGCCCTGGCTCAGTCCTTAGGACCAGGAAAGGTGGGAGGGGCAGGGAAGAGCTGTATTCTACCCCAGGTCTGTTCCGAGAGAGCTGCTGCTCCCGGAATGCGGGCTGGCCCGTCTCTTCTGCCCTGCACTTGGTCAGGTCTATTTGCATCCAGTGAGACAGCCTTGAGGGGAGCCCCTGGTCTGACCTCGCCTTGCTCCTTCGTACCGCTCCCTCCTCCCCTCCTCAGTCCCCAGCCCTGAGTGTGAGGGAAGACACCCCCCCTCCGGGCATAGTTGCTGAGAACCCCATTGAGAGTTCTAGGTGACCCAGCCCTAGTTCTAGGAGGGTCACCTTCACCGACATCTAGGTGGAAGCAGGAACGTAAGACTGGGTGGGCTGGGACAGGTGGCCTGGCACCGTGACCAGAATCTGCCTGGAGCTGTGGCTTCAGCCAGTGTGGGAAGGTTTGTGAGGCTGTCCTGGGCTGGGCGCCTCCTAGACAGGCGCAGACATGGGTGGGGACAGTTTCCTCCCCTGCCTCTTGGGGCCGGCCGCTTGGCTAGGTTACCTGCTGGAGACTGGACTTGCCTGCTGAGCCACCCCTTCCTTCTGGCTGTCCGAGAAGGGGAGTGGAGGGCGGAAGGAGCTGAAATTTCCTGGTGTGTATTTGAATATGGGTATGTAATATTCATGTACATAGGTGTATGTACATATACACACGTGTGTGTGCATATACACACCCAAATATTACTGGCTGGTGTCGTGTGACCCATATACAGGTACATATATGTACACATAATGAACACATATGTATGCATGCGTACACATGTACTCCCTCCAAAAGCTGCCTTCCCCTTCCTGCAGGTAGTCCAGGATTTCATAGGTGAGGCTTTCTGCTTTTGCCTGCTGACTCTGGCCTGTGAGGGAGGTATTCGGACTTTCAGGGTCAGAGTGGGATGTGGTCTCTGTCCACTACTGGAATCCAGCTAGAGCTCTCAGAGCCAGGAAATTGTAATGACCCCATTTACTCAAATGGGGAAAATTAAAGTCCAGAGTTATGGGACAGGTAGAAGGTAAAATGAGAATTCTGGGAGTTCCCTTCCGCCTCCCCTCTCCCCATTCTGCAGCTGTAGACCCTAGGGACTAGAATTCTGCCAGGACATTTTTCCATTTCCCTCCTGGGACTCAGCCTTTCCTGGCTGAGAAATGGATAAAATGCATCATCTTTTCTTGAGTTCAGAAGATTTTGGCTGGGTGCCTAAAGAATACAAAAAGCCCATAGCCAGCCCAGGGCCTGAAATCGCTGTCTAGCTTATCTGTGATCCAGAGAAGCATCTTGGAAGGGATTTGATATTTAATCAGTTGTCCTTTCACCCTTCTTCAGTGAGACCAATATTCACATTCCCTGTATCAAAAGGGTGTCTCAAGTCCCCAGAATACTAGGGTTTCTTCCCTCTTTGCCTACATCCCTATCTTGACTCCTACCTCCTCCAGTACTGGTCTCAGCTTCAAAGTCTGATTTGGGGGCTGTAGTATGAGGGAGATCAAGCAGCTGGCTTTTGGGATCAGTGTCTCTTTGAAGGGGCCCTGCCCCCTCCGTAGCCCCAGACTCATATCTGGAGCCACAGTGACATTCTGGGCCCCTGCCCAACCCCATTCCTCTAGAGTTACATTCCCAATCTCTCCTCTCAGCTTCACCCCCAGGCCCTCAGGCCAAAGCTGTTTTTGCAAAACAATCTCTCCAGCAGGTGGTGGGGCCCTTCCCTGGCCTAGACCCCCCCAGTTGTTAAGGATCTTGTCCCCTCCTATCCCATCCCCTTCACCCAACTCGGTCTCCCTGCTAAGCAAAGCCTAGCCAGGAATTGCAGAGGGGTGGGAAGACTAACTGACTGGTCTGTGATGGTCTAGAGCTGGATTTGACTGGTCTTCCAGTTTGGGGGACCTTAGAAATCTAGTTCCTGGAGTAGACATCCACTCCCCCTAATGAGTGTATTCTGTGGGTCAGCTTTTATTTCTCAGCCCATAGAAAGATGCTAGCAGTGGGCATGAAGATGGCCTTATGGAGCTTTGATATTATGTTTACCTCTCTGGGGGGGCCTGTCCTATTCAGAATCCATATAATGGTAGCATGTCAGAACTGGAAGAAATCCTGGAGACCATTAAGTCTAGTCCCTTTCCTTTTGCAGAAGAGGAAACGAAGGACCAGGATGGATTCAGCCTCAGTAATAAAGGAAATGAATGGTAGAATTTAGTCTGGATTGGATAGAGGAGAGAGACTGGATTTGCCTTACCCAAAAGCTCTCTCTGGCTGCCTGTGGGGACCATGAGAAGGCCTTGATTCACCTCCAAGGCTCCATTTACTCACCTTAATCCCAGGAACTAGTCAGGAAGCTCCATTCTTTCCTTCTTCCCTCCCTCCCCCCCGGGTGGTTAATCCCAGGTTATTTCCCTTCCTGCCCTACCCTGAGTTCTTAGCTGTAATGTGTCTAGGCAACAGCCTGGAATGTGGAGGGGAGGAGGGAGTTTTAGGGGGTGGAAGGTGGACCTCAAAAAGCAGCTGAAGCCTTGGGGGAGGGGCTGAGGATATGAAATCCCTTTAAATGGAGGGATTACACCGGCCCCCAGAGTTCTGCATTCCTTGTAGTTCCCTCTGTCCCAGGGCTAGCCCCAAAACCTTGACCACTTCCTGTGCAGGCCCAGTGGGGGCGATAGGAAGGATTAAGACTAGAGAATGGTCCTAAGGTTGGCTCTCCCCATCTTCAGCCCAGCTCAGGTCAAATCACCAAATCTTTACAGAATTCCTGGTGCAGTGAAATGGGAGTTGGATCTGCAGTTAGAGGACCTGGGATCTTAATCCAGCTCTGCCACTGGACTACCTGAGTGACCTTGTCACTTAGCATGTCTAGTTCTTAATGATCTTATCTCTAAAATGAAGGGATGGGATAGATGGTCTCTGAGTTTCCTTTTAGCTCTGTTCACTGGGGAATATACTATAGCAGACACAAGTCCTATGTGTTAAGAAAGCCTGCTTTCTTCTGGCTCTAGCCCCAGGGTGTGTGTGTATGTATGTTGTCTGTCTGTCTTTCTGCATATGAATGTGCACTCATGTTACTCTAGGTATGCATATGGCTTCAGCCAAAGGATCCCTCCCACTCCCCCCGAACCCCCCATTCCCGTGCTGGTGTTCTACCTTTCACTTCCAAGCTCTGAGACTCCTGAACTGAAACCCAGGCACAGAGAATACAGTCTGGGTTGTCAGAATTAGGATCAAGATTATGTGTTTTCCCACCTTATCCCCCCCCAATAATCTCTCCCTAGAAATTCAGAGTGAGGAGGAATACCAGCCCACAGTCCTTCTCTGTTAGTTGGATGCCAGAACAAAGAAAAATGGCCTTTGGTAGAGGGAGTCTAGTCCTCGTGGCCAAAGAGATCCAAAGAATGACAAATTGTCCCCTTTCCCTATGAATCCCCCCTGGATGCTGTCCAGCTCTGAATGGGAAACAAAAGTGGATAGGATCTTGGACTTGGGAGTCAGGAAAATCTGAATTCAAATCCTGTCTCAGACCCCTATGAGCTGAGTGGGCCCTTGATTTTTCTGTGCCTCAGTTTACTTCTAAGAGGAGAGTGACTTAATTACCTTAATTAGACTTAATGACACCAAAGTCCAGCTCTACTTCTGTGAACCCATGCTGTATGATCCTGTGGTTGTTGGAAGAGAAACAAAGGCACAGAAAAGGTCTAGGCTTCTGAGAGTACAATGGAGAACGGAAATGAAGAATTCTTTGATTCCTGGCTCCTGGCATGCCTTTGAACAGAGTCACCTGGGGCTTCCCCAGGCTCTGCCTCGCCCTGGCTCTGTACCTCCTTCAGCCCCACTCTCCAGCTCGAGCTTCTTGGTGGCAGGGGGTGGGAATGTGCCTGAGGGTGACTGGGTGAATGATGCCCCGGTCATCGAGGCCTAGGAGGTGGGGCTGGCCTGTGTAGGTGCCTGTGTGCACTTCTGACATGGAGAGTGGCTGACACAGGAGGCCTCTGATTAAGAAATGCTTGTTGGATTGAAGGAAAAGGGACTTGGAGGAAAGCACTGATTTGGAGTCAGAACTTGGGCTCATTCACTTGCTGTCTGCTGTGTGAACCTGGTCAAGTTACCTTCTCTGTTTCCTTTCCTTTAGAATTAGAGGTTCAGAGAAGGTGATCTCCAGGATTCCTTCTAGCTTTAGTTACTGTGACCCAGACCAGGAGAGGGGACTCCCGGCTTGCTGTTCTGTTTGCAGGAGGTACTTTGTTTCATACACCAGTACCTCCCACCCTTGGCATGGCAGGGTCTCCCCAAATTCCACCCACCCTGAGAAGCCTGAGAATCAGATGGGAAGTAAGGCCCAGAAAACAGAGGGGGAGATTGAAGGGGAAGCCTCTTTCCCACCCCCTCAATCCCCATCAAGGTTTTTTGTGGTTGTTTTTGTTGTTATGGAAAATGAGGGGTGGGGGAAGTCCCTTGGATGGGAGGTAAAAACAAACTGGAATCTTTCCCCGGTTTGTACCTTCCCCCCCCCCCCAGGCTTTCAAGTCCTTGAGTTGGGGGTGGGAGCTCATTGACTGCTAGCTCTCCACATACATACTTTGTCTTACAAAAACACAAAAGCTGGAAACGGTTCTGGAGAAAGGAGTCTGGGGTGGGGTAGGGAGTGGGGGAGCCGGCTTTGTTTAGAGGGGATGGAAAGGAAAGGGGGGGATCCGGAAGCCCATCAAGGGCCTAAGCTCCCAGGTGCATCCCCTTGGTCCCAGAATAAGTGGGAATGAAGGTCTGAGGAGCTTAGGGCTCGGTGTTTTCTTGTGAAGGTGACATGAGTAAGCAAGCCGTCTCCTCCTCCCCCTACACATACACACCTGCTCCGGATACCACTGCCCATTGTCCAGCTCCATCCTTCCTCCCTCCAGGCCCTTCCTGTTTGTGTGTCTCCAGCTGTGGAACCCAGGACCCTAGGCCTTTCCCTATGCTTCCCTTGGGGCCCTTCACCAGGGAGAGGCAAGGCATGGAGTGGACTGTTTCTGTTTCTCTACTTCCTTCCCCTGCAAGCCCTTCTGCCCAGGTTCAACTGGGTCCCAGAAGGTGTGCAGGGTGAATGTCTGGGCTCAGAGAGCCCACAGTCCCACTCATATCTACCCTCTGTGTGACCGGACCTCTCCTGTGTAGCCTTAACTAGTCATAGGTTCTTAGGGCAGCACCTTCTTCCCCATCCCTGCTTGAGTCTGTCAGAGTAGATTCAGTGTAGAATGGTAGGGGGAGAAGGAGCACAGGGACGGGGAGTCTTGTTGTACTTGCTCAGGACACACTTGCTATGGGGGACGGGTAGACATGGCCAAAGACGTCCCCCTCGCTCCCACTGGTGAGGATCTGGATTTGGGAGGGAATTCCAGACCTGCTCTGCCTGGTCCTGGGGAGAGGTGGGAGAAGGAGCGAGTGGGCACAGGCACCCACTGCAGGAATGGTGGTATGGTGGGCCAGAGCTTCTTGGGAGCAGGGCAAAGTTCTATGGTGCTTACAGTACAGGGGTGTGTTCTATGGGAGCTGGCTGCCCTTCTGAGCCTGCCATTCATCTTCCTAGAGCCGGCCCTTCCAGCCCTGCTGAAGCTTCATGGCAACAGCCCAGAGACCTCCGAGATCCAGTGCCATGGGCAGCGTGGGCAGCCTGCTGGAGAGACAGGACTTTTCCCCCGAGGAGCTGCGGGCTGCCCTGGGGAGTGCCCGAAGCTCCCGCCAGCCCGATGGACTCCTTCGGAAGGGCTTGAGTCAGCGAGAGCTCCTCAGCTACCTTCACCTGGCCAAGAAGGACTCCAAGACCAACAAGCGCTGGCCATCAGGGGGCTCTCACCGGCAGGGGGATGATGACCATTCCAGCAACTATTCTGGGCTCTACTACCGGGAGCACCCCCGGGGGGCTGACTTCACCAAGACCTCCCTGCCCGAGCGGGGCCGCTTTGACAAGGTGAGGGTGCCACCCTGGACCCGCTGAGTCTGCGGAGAGCAGGAAAGGGGGCTCCTTCTCTGCTTCGCCTTGGGAAATTTCACCAGCAGGGAAGGGAGCGCAGGGGCGTGATGTTGAGGCAGGGAAACAGAGGCTCCACCTCTGGGGGTGTCCCCTCCAAGCACCTGGGTGGGGGAACCTCTGAGCTGGGCAGAGGAGGCCCGACCAGGGACTCACGTTCCCTTCCTCTTTCTTTTCCCACCCAGTGCCGCATCCGCCCCTCGGTCTTCAAACCAACGGTAGGTACAGGGAAGAGCTTCCTGTCCATGCAGAGCCTGGCAGCCCACAAGGGCCAGAAGCTGTGGAAGAGCAACGGGAGCCTCCACACACTTGTGTGCAACCCGCCCCTTAGCCCTGGTCCCCAGGCCAGTCGCGCTCGGGCCCAGCTGCTGCAGGCCCTCAGTCTGGATGAAGGTGGCCCTGACCCTGGCCTGTCCGATTCCTCCAGCGGCGGCAGTGGCGGCCCTGGCCCCTTCAGTGCCTCTGTGGGACACGTCAACCACCTGGGGGGCTCCCTGGATCGAGCTGCCCGAAGCCCTAAAGAACAGGCATTGGTGACTGCTGGTGAGATGGGGCCTTTGGCGGCTCTGAGCTGCCTGCCTGAGCCCCCACCCCCCTACGACTTCACCTACACTGCTCAGATGGCCCAGGACTCGATGGCCCTGCGGCAGGGCCAGCCTGGGGTCGGGGGTCTGTCAGAGCTGAAGGGAGGCCTCAGTGACCATGATGGTCCCAGTCCGTTTGCACAGGTGAGGGCTGGCCTCCCCTGTGTCACCCCCACAACTGCCCTCCTCCATCTCTCCTGGGCCCTATCCTTCTGTTCCTTCTTCTCCCCACATGGTCCTCCCCCCCCCCGTCCCTCTTGCTCCTTGGGACTTTGGGGGATTTCTGGAAGAGCCAGCCCTCGAGGCTGTGTTCGTGTCCAGGGAGGGAGGTTTGCGTCTGGGGTCGGTCTTCCCTGAGGCCCCGCTCTCTCCCCCAGGAGCTGGAGGACAGGCAGCAGCTGTGGCTGGCCGAGCTGAAGCATCTCTACGAGGAGAAGCTGCAGGAGATAGCCCAGAAGGCCGAACGGAACGAGCGCAGCCTCCAGCTGCAGCTCTTCATGGCTCAGCAGGAGCAGCGGAGGCTGCGGAAGGAGCTCAGTGCCCTTCAGGGCCTGGCCAAGGAGCCCCCGCACTCCCCGGACCGCACCAGTCCTAGTCTGGAGGAGGAGGCCAAGTGGGAGGTGAGGGGGGGCTGGCTTCCAGCCCAGAGCACCCCTGGCCCAGGGCCGGGAGTCAGGGAAGCCTGCTTTGCTTTGAGGAAAGAATCCCAATCCCAAGTCAGACCTTGAGTTCAGACCCAGCTTTGCCATGTTACCTGCCTATCTTTGGACAAATGACTTAGACTCCTGAGCCTCAGTTTCCTCATCTGGAAAGTGAGGGGGCTGGACCAGATGGCCTAAGAGATCTCTTCCAGCCCTAAATCTGTGGTCTTTGATTTGGTGACCTCTCAGTTTCCTTTCAGCTCTAACTTTCAGAGACTGTGAGCTGTCTGTCACTTCTTGCTTGGCTCCCATTTCTTCTCTGAAAAGCAAGGGGGTGGATTAGAGCAAAAATTCCCATCTTGGTCTGTGTGTGTGTGTGTGTGTGTGTGTATACACACACACACACACACACACACATACACACACACATACACACCCTGGGATGGTACAAGAAGTTTGACAAGATGGGGAATATTGGGTTAATCAATAGTTATATTATCCCATTGAAATCAATGTATTTTATTTCTTATGTACATATGCATGATAAACTCCTGAATTTGCTTCTCTTCTAGTATCTTGGGGGTACAAGAAGGTTAACTGAAAGCCAATGGGTGTGGTATCTAAAAAAATTGGGGAAACCCATGTCCTAAATAATCTCTGGTTCCTTTCAACTTTTAATTCCTAATCATCGCTGATTCTTCACCCTAAATATCGTGTGGGGAAGAAGGAGCTGGCCTGAGGGAACCATGGACCTGGGGTGGAGGGAAAAGGGCAGGAAGGTTCCCCGAAGGTAAGAACACACCTCCAAAAGGTGCAGGCTAGAGAAAGAACGGTTCACACTTCTGGGGCCGTTTAGAAATCATTACCTCTGACAATCCTGAGAGATCTGTCATCTTATCCCAGGAAACCTGAGGCCCAGAGAAAGGAAGGCCTTCCCGTTCCAAGTCAGAGGGAGCCTAGAGACCCCTCTTCCTCGCCCCCTCTCCCTGCTCCTCCCACTCTGATCTATCTTCCCTAATGCTTCTCCCTTTCTCTTAGGTGGGCCAGAAACCTTCGGAAATCTCCCTCTTGAAGCAGCAGCTGCGGGAGGCCCAAGCAGAGCTGGCCCAAAAACTCGCCGAGATCTTCAGCCTGAAGACAAAACTCCGAAGCAGCCGGGCCCAGGCGGAGGCCAAGGACAGCGAGCTGGCCCGGCTCCGGGACACTCTCTGCCACCAGAGCCCCCAGGACGGGCCAGGCCCCGGGGAACTGCCCGATGGCGGTTGTGAAACAGACGATTCCAAGAGCCAGGGACTTCGGGGGGAGGTGGGCAGTGGGGGGGCAGAGAGACTGTGGACCGAGCTGCAACGGGAGCGCCAGCAGGGCAGGGAGCAGGCCTTGCTCTTCGAGCAGGAGCGGAGGACGTGGCAGGAGGAGAAGAACAGGGTCCTGCGTTACCAGCGGGAGATCCAGGTGAGCTACATGGAGATGTACCACCGCAATCAGACACTGGAGCAGGAGCTGAGGGAGCTGAGGGAGCTTCGAGCGCCCCAGGCGCCGTGGAGCCCGAGGCTTGAGTCCTCCAAAATCTGAGTGATGCTGGAGCCGAGTAGTGGCTGTCACAGGACCCCACAGGGATTGTCCTTGGGAAAAGTTGGGAGGGTGCCCCCTTCTCTCCCTCCCCACTCCTCTGCGGGTTGTAGGCCCTGGCAAGAGATAGATGGGAGAGCTCCATGTGGGGCTAGGCCAGGCCGGGGAGGAGGCTTCCAGGGTGGGCATTGCCCTCCTTTGGTGCTTGGAAGCAGAAGCTCAGGGGTACTTTTCCCCCCTTCATCATTTATCCAAGTGTGCCCCAGCACCCAGCCACTCCCTGGATTGACTGTGATCTGCATCCCAGATCCATTGAAGAGGCTGGGAGGGTTAGAGTAGAACCCCCCATGATACAGAGGTTGGTGGGGGAAAGGGCTGGAACAGGAGAGGGAGCTGGAGACCATGAGCCCCTGTGTCATGTCCCCCTGACTCCCCGAGGGCCAGGGTGAGGAGGCTTGGACACAGGAGCTGCCCCTCAGAGAATAAAGCCATGCTGTTGTGGTCTTGTTTTTTAAACTGGAGACTCTGCTTGCTTTGTGGAGCCTGCTTCTGTCAGGAGGAGGGTGTTTGGAAGGGGAAGGAGAGACTTGCAAAGTGTGAGGGGTGGGCAGAAAACGAGGCCCAGCTTTTGGATCCCTTTCCTGCCAGGGTCTGGACTCTGAATCCAACTCCAGCGGGTTACAGGAAGGAAGGCACTTCCCCGGGCTTTGCAGGGGTGAGAGAGGGTCTTCTGAGCTCCTTGGACTGATTCTCCCCCCTTTTCAGATGTAGGTGAGGAACAAAGCCTACTTCCTACTGAGAGAACTTTACTAGGGACCCAAGGGAGGGACTCCCGGAGAAGCACTGAGCAAAAGGAGAGAGGAGTCCATGACCAAGTTTGCTGCCTTTGATGGTAGCTGATATTTCTCTGGGTTCCCCATTTTCCCCTTCCCACACTGGCAGGCAGCCCAGATGCATCCTGGGGCACTGGGAAAACCCCAAGTCCATCAGGACTTGATTAACACCTTCCCAATGATGGTGGCCTCTCTACTGCATCATGAGGATTCCTAGGCCTTGACATTGGCCATTATCTTTGGGACCTTTAGGGCCTCCCCATCAGCCGGGCAGCTGAGCTCTTGTCCACTCTGGGTGGAGGGCAGAGGGGTGGGGCTGCTGCTTTTTATCTTTGTGGCCCACATGATAAATACTTTTTTCTTTCCTTAAGATTTGCAAAGCTTTTAGAAAGCCCATTATCTCCCTTGATCTTTGAAGGACTATTGTCCCCATTGTATTTATGAAGAAACTGAGCTTCAGGAGGTTCAATACTTCCATGATCATCTATCTTTTAATAATATAATAGCTTTTCTGACCTTGTCTCAGTGGAAGAAGGAATTTAGGCCCTTATCTGGATTAGAAAGGCATTTCCTATAAAACAGACAACTCAGTTTGATCATCATTTATTATCACCCACCTATTGTGTGCAAGACAGCCTCTCCGGATAGAATGCTGAGTTTGGAAACAAGGAAACCTAGTTGAGACTGGGCCAGTCCCTTAGTAGTAATAACAGCTAATATTTAGGGTTTGCTTACTCTGATAGGCCTGAATCCAATTCCATCAGTTATGGGAAGGAAGGCACTTTCCCTGGGCTTTTGTGGGCTTCGAGGTCATCTTCTGAGCTTCACTGATCGTTTCTCCCACCTTTCTGGCGAAGGTGAGAAACAAAGCCTCTTTCTCCAAAATTCTATTGAGAAACCACCCCCAAACTTTACTAGGGACCTAAAAGAGAAGTTCTGGGAGAAGTACTGAGCAAAAAGAGATAGAAAGGGGTCAAAAGGCTTGTGAAAATGCCTCAAAATATTACTTCAGTCTTGGAGGTAGGTGCTATTATTATCCCCAGTTTACAATTGAGGAAATTGAGGTGAACTGTGACTTGCCCAGGTTCACATGGCTAAGTGTCTGAGGCTGGATTCAAACTCACTCCTCCTGACTCCAGGCCCCAAAGACTCTGTCCACTTCACTGCCAGCTGTGTCTAGGGGAATTAGGGAACTCCCTAGGAACTTTCCATTGGGATATAGACTTTCTGTGTAGTTCTAGTAGTAGGGAAGTTCTTCCAAAGAAAACTCCCTAAGCTGAGGAAATCACAGCTCTCTTACTCCCTGTGCCAGGCCTTGAGGACAGGACAAAAGCAAAAAACAAAAACAATTGCCTATTGGATTCTATTCAATTGAAAAGCACCATGAAGTCCTGGACAGTGTTGGCCAGCTGGGAGTTGTGTGACTTTAGGCAAATCACTTACTCCCTCTGGTCCTTGCTTTTCTCATCTGTAAAATGGGGGTAACAGTGGTAGCACTCATCAAATGAGCTCCTGTGTGAGGCATTTAGTAAGCCTCAAAGAGCTCTATAAATATCTGCTAGTCTTATTTTTGTGCCTGGGGCAGGATAAAAAAGACTCTGACATCAGCCCTTGCCCTGTAGAACTGGATTTGGGTCTATTTGTAAGAAATTCAGTTAAGAAAACACGTGTTAGCAAAGGCTTGGAGGGCCTTTGGGCCTGTTCTTTCCCTTCCATCAGACTAGGTTTTTACCAGCGGTAACAGCAGCAGGATTTGGTTTGGTCAGTCCTGGCTCCATACCCAGGGCCAGATGGTGGAGAAGGTTGAGATGGCTTTGTTAAAAGACAAAGGGTAAGAGTGTATGTGGGGGGTGGGGAAGAGGGAGGTCTCTGTAATGGGATCTATATGCACAGGGGCTGGTGGGAGTGGGCTTATAAAAGGGAAAGTCAGTGGGTGTAATGTGTAATAAGGAAGTGTGTGTGGGGCCCGGCTCCTGTGGATAAAGCTGGGTGTGAGCACACAGTCAGGGCGAGTCCAGCCGTTTGGCTCCCTACCTTGCTTTGGGGGATGGAGAGGCAAGCAGGGGGACCGGGGCCCTGACTGCTCTCTGGAAAATTGGGCTGTTTTGTGAGCACTGAGGTTCTCAGGGTTCTCAGCGAGTCTTGAATCTGGAAGGCGCCAGGACCGACTTGGTTGGTCCGTCCTGGTGCACTGGCCCAATTTCCACCCTGGAGTCTTGGCGATATCTAGAATATTAGGCAGCCAGTCCAGCAGTAACTGAAGTACGTGGCCCTTGAGCCAGCAGTGTGGGCTCCAGGTCAGAGGGAAAGGCAGGGCAGGTGGAGCTCCAGCCCAGGACTGGCTCCTTTTCCAGGGTGGTGGCTGGCTCAAGCTCCTGGGCTCAGCACCTCTGCTGGGGCCCAGGCCTCTTCACAGCTTCTGAACATCCGCAGCAGCTCCCCACCCTGCAATTAGTGTGCTGGGGAGTCGGGAGAGGGCCCACAGAGGGAGGCGGCACCAAAACTTGGCAGAGGCGCCAGAAACCAAGCTCCTGCCTGGCCCAGATGTGTGGGGGGTGGGGCCGAAAGGAAGGATGGGTCTCTGAAGAAAACTGGAACTTCCTCAGCTTGTCTGCTGCTCAACAAACCAGTTTCCTCTATTCCTGAAGCCAAATCCGAGAGGATGAGCCTAGGACAGCCGTGGTCCTGGGCCAGACACCCAGACAAGCCTCCCTCTCCCCCAGGTGCTCCTCCCCTGCTAAGCTCTTCCCTTTGAGATCCAGGGCTTCCCCAAACGCCAACTTTGGAGGCACATCAGCAGGGACTCTGCCTTATCTCTGAATCTCTCCCAGCACCGAGTACTATACTTAGAGGATAGTTGATAAATGTTTGTTGAATAAATAAATGCTTGGCCTTGGGCCTGGATGGAATAATAAGAGTTCGTTTGTTTATAGTGCTTTAAGGTTTGTAAAACACTGTATGTATATTATCTCATTTTATTTTCACAATAAACTTATGAGGTAGGTGCTGTTGGTAAGTTCCTAGTGACCCTGGGCTAGTCATTTAACCTGCCTCAGTTTCTTTAGTTGTAAAAAGGAGCTAATAAAGGCACCCACCTCCTAGGGTTTTTGTGAAATGGAGCTAATAAAGGCACCTTCTAAGGTTTTGGTGAAATTCAAATGAGATATCTGCAAAGTACTTGGCAAACCTTAAAGTGCTATATAAAATGCCAGCTTTTATTACTTTACAAATAAATAAGCTGAATCTTAGGGAGATTAAGGGACTTGCCCATGATTAGGCTCTAGGAATTCAAGCCCAGGTCTTCCTGCTTCTTAATCTAGAACACTGTCACCATGCAACACTGCCTCTCTTGTCTTATCTCTTTTCTCTTCCTTTAATTAAATTAAACTGCATTAAATTAAATTTTAATGCATCCATTTAATTTTTAAAAATACATTTTATTAGAAACTTTTATTTTTGTACTACCAAGATTTCTCCCAATAATCCTTCTCCTAAGATGCAAAAGGAAATGCAAAAAGTTAATGAGAAGAATGCCTTGCAAAGCAAAATTGGCCCATTGGGAAAGGAGATGCAAAAGCTCACTGAGGAAAATAACTCCTTAAAGGTTAGAATAGAGTAAATGGAAGCTAATGACTTTATGAGAAATCAATATACAATAAACCAACTTCCCCCACCCCCAAAAAAGTGAAATATCTCATTGGAAAAAAACTGACCTGGAAATTAGATCCAGGAGAGATAAATTAAAAATTATTTGTCTATCTAAAAATCACGATCAAAAATAAGAGCCTGGACATCATCTTTCAAGAGATTCCCAATATTCCTTCTGTGGAGTCATTCCATATAACAAGTATTATTTTTAAAGGAAAGGAGGAAGTTAGGGTCATAGTGGATAGAATACTGGGTCTAGAACTAGGAATTCCTCAGTTTAAAATTGAGTTCAGATACTAGCTGGGTGATCTCAGGCAGGTTATTTAACCTGTTTTCCTCAGTTTCTTGAAATGTATATGGGGAAAAAATAATCATCCCTACCTCACAAGGCTCTTATGAGAATCAAATATGGTAATAATTGCAAAGTACTTAGCACAGTATATAATACATATGTTCTAGTTATTATTAGTCCGAGGCTTGTCTGTCTGGAAACATCTGGAGAGCTGTATGGGAACCCTGTTAGTCCCAAACTAGCCAAGTAAGAATAGCACTTTGAGAGGAATGATTTACAGGTATGGGTGAAAAAGAAGAGAAATAACAAGAAAAACCAGCCAATACATTGAAAAAGTTTGGAAATATATGCAATTTGACATCCTCATATAACTATCACAAAGATTTGGGGTAGGAGGTGTGTTCTCCTGCCTCTGGGGCCATGCTTGTTCTTTGTAACTTTGCATCATCCTCTTGTTTTGTGGCTGCTGTTCTATGTATTTACATTGTAGTCATTATGTATAGAGTCTTCTGGGCTCTGTTTACTTTTCTCTGCCATTAATTCATGTCAATGTTCCCATGCTTCTCTATACTCATTCATCATTTCTCATAGCAGTTGCAATCATGTACCACAGTTTGTTTAGCCATCCTTGGATTATTAGGCATCAATTTAATTGTAGCAAACATTTTAAAATTTTTAATATTTTAGCTTTTCCCCAATTACATGTAAAAATAATTTGACATTGTTTTCAAATTGAGTTCCAAATTCCTTCCTTTCTACTCTCTTCTCTTTCTCACCCCTGGTGAGAAGACAAGCCGTTTGACATGGATTATACATGTATAGTTATGAAAAATATATTTCCATGTAAATTATACTGTGAAAGAAAACACCGACCTCCTCTCTCCCTCTCCCCCCCCACAAAAAAAACCCCAAGAAAAATAAAATTTAAAAAAGTATCTTTGATCTGCATTCAGGCTCCACCAGTTCTTTCTCTGGAGATGGACAACACCTTTCATAAGTACTTCAGAATTGTCTTGGATCATTGTATTGCTTAAAATAGCTAAGTTATTCACAATTGATCATTGTATAGTGTTGCTATTATGTAGAATGTTCTACGAATTCTGTTCATTTCACTTTGCATCAGTTCTTCTTTCCAGATTTATCTGAGAGAATCCTTCAGCAAGCATTTATTAAGTACCTACTGTATATAACTGGCTATCTTTGGTGCTGGCAATACAAAGATAAAAGGTAAAACTGAGGTCCCTGACCTCAGGGGGTTCACATATGTTCCAGAAATAAGGCCCCAATTAAATTAGCCTGGCTTATAATGTTAACCTTCCCAGAAGGTTGACAGGTTGGGGAACATGTGAGACAGCCCCACAATAAAGTTGTTCCCCTGATGGACTCTCTTACTCTATTTTCTAATTAACTTTGCTACCGTCTTCACTCTGGAAACCCCCATGTCCAAACCAGAGCCAATGCCATAAGCATTGAGACCTGAAAGCATCTCAGAAGCCCTTTATAGATGAGCAAACTGGGGCCCAGAGCATGGCTATAAATCCAGAGCTGGGATGTGGATCCAGGTGCTCTGATTTCCAATCTGGTCCACTTTTGTACTTTACCTCTCTAGGTCTCAGTTTACTCCCCTGTGAAAATGAAGGGGATGAATCTCCAGGTTTTCTTCCTGCCTTGAATTTCTTAATCACATACTACAAGTAAGGCCCTGTCCTGGGTATTAGCAGAGATACAAAGATAAAAAAGCCCTCTTTCTGCCCTAAGGGACTCACAGTTTTGCTGCTGGATCCAGATCTCTCTTAGATGTCTATTGTCAGGCAGGACCAGTTTTAAAGCCCCCCACCCCCCCTAACCCTCCCCCTTCCCCAGAAAGAAACAGGAGCAAGGGGTGTTTTGAAAAAGCTGATGAGGTCATGGCTGCTCCCCTGGCTTTTCCTGTCTGCCTCCTGCATGTTTGTTTGTTCATCAGTCCAGCCCGTGTTCAGGGCCCAGGCCCCTGGGGTAGTGATTCCTTCAGCTTTGGGACCTTCTGGGTTCACACACCCCCACCATTGAGTCATGGCCTCAAAGTACTGCTCCTGCTTGGCTGGCCTGGGACCACCCAGGCTCCCATACAGCTCTCCAGATGTTGACAGATATGCCTCAGATATTTATTGCATTGTTTCAAAATAAATCTCTGACTCTTGGGATGAAAGGAAGAGATGGATTCTGTGCCCTCAGCTTTAGGTAACTAAAATACTGATGGGCTGTGAGGCCTAGGACTCTACCTCCTAGTCCTTGCTTCACAGCACCCACTCAGCCCTGAGCCAGCCAGTGAGTGAACGACTCCAGGAGAGAGACAGACTCTGAGTGGGAGAAAATTATCATTCACTCTCTCAGTCTTCCACTGCTTGCATCCTGGTGAAGAAAGAACACTGCCCCCAGATTTGCTCTGTTAGGTGCACATGTACTGCCCACACCATGAGGAAGTGTGGGGGAGTCAGGGAGGGAAGGAAGCATCCAGGCATCTCTGGAGTGCCTACAAATTCTGAGGTACACTTTCAAGCCTTCCTTGGAACCCCATCCTGTACTGTTCATCCTGGCATTCAAGGCCCTTCCTAGCTGCTGAACTTTATCTCACACTATTTCTTTTCACATATTCTGTGTACTCGCTAAACTGGACAATGCTCTGTCTCCCATGTTCCTTTAAAAAGATTTTTAAAGATTTTATGTTTTGGGGGTTTTTATTTTATACCAGTCATACAACCTAAAAATGCACCCTTTCTTAAGACAACATAAACCCCAGCTAATCAAAACTCACAACCACCCTCCAAAAAAAGACTTATTTGTGATAGCTTATGCAAAATCCCATATTCTTATCTTTTTACAGAGAGGAGGGTAAAGTGTTTATATACATAATACTTTCCAGGAATGGAGGGAGAGATGAAATGCCAAATTTATAGGAACACATAGGCCAGTTTTATGGGAATAAAGAGTGTATAAATCAGGAAGTAATGTACAGTTTCTGATAGGATAGAATCAGATTGTGGAGGGTTGATATAAGGATAATAATATTATAGGTCTAGAGTTGAAAAGGATGTCAGAGGCTTCCCATTGCCGTCTCCTCATTTTATAGATGAGGATTACAAGGTCTAGAGAGGTGAAGTCTTTGTTTCAAAGTCATAACAAACTGAGGAGTTTGCATTTTATCCTCAAGAAGCAATAGGAAGTTAGTGAAGATTTTAAAAATAGATTTTTAAAAACTTGGAGCAGATAGCTGCTGATGAGATCCCAAAGAGAAGAAAGTGAGGAAAGCAGAAAAGAGGGTCTAGGACACAGCCTTGGGAAAACTTGCAGCATATACGAGATAATCTAGCTTGCTTTTACATAATAATTGGTAGCATTTATATAGTTAGAGCACTCTAAGTTTTGCAAAGAACTTTACATGTGTTATCTCATATGGTCTTCGCAAATGTAGGTGCTATTATTTTTCTTTTATAAACTAAGGTGATAGAAATTAAATGTCACACAGCTAATAAATATGAGTTCACGATTGCAATTGAGAGGTTCTCTGAATCTAAGGTATATACTCTATCCACTATACCACCTAGGTCCATCATATTCCTATCTTTATCTCCTGCCTAAAATGGCACTATGCTTTTCTTCATATCCTGTTGAAATCTATTCCTTCCACCAAAACCCAATTCAGATATCATCTCTAAAGCTACCAATCCCTCCCCCTCTGCTCTCCCAAATGCCTGCTCCACAGATAGCAAACTAATTTTCACCTTAAAACCTTTTCCCTTTTCTAATTCATAATTTTCTGACTCTCACTGAGACCTGACTCACTGCTTCAAGTCTCTCCCTACACCAGTCCATCCTTCACTCAATGATCAAGTTGATATTTTTAAAATGCAGATCTGATCATTGTTGTTGGTGTTCAGTCATTTTGGATTGTGTTCAACTCTCCTTTACCCTACTTGGAGTTTTCTTGGCAAAGACACTGGATTGAGTTGCCATTTTCTCCAATTCATTTTGCAGATAAAGAAACTGACCATGTTACCCCTCAATAAAAACTCCAGTGGCTTCCTATCACTTCCAGGATCAAATATAAATTCTTTTGCATATCATTCAAATCCCTCCCCATCTTTCCAGGATTCTTACTCTTTTCTACTCCCTGTATTCTATCATTTAGTGACATTGGCTTACTTGTTCAGTCTCCCACGAGATGTTCCACCTCTAGACTGCAGATATTTTCATTGATTTCTCCTTATACCTAAAATTCGCTCCCTCCTCATCTCTGTTTCCTAACTTCAAGTCCCAGCTTGAGAAGTGTTTTCTTGATCCCCCTTAATGCTAGTGCTTTCTATTGCTTACCTCCAGTTTATATAGTATATATATATATATTTTTCTGTTTTTTTTTTTCTGTTGTGTCCTTTATTAGAGCTCTTTGAGAGTAGTCACTGTCTTTTACCTATCTTTTTATCCTCCTGCTTAGCATTGTGTCTGGCACATAGTCAGTCCTTAATAATGCTTGTTGACTGATTCTTTGACCTGTTATTCTGGTCTCCTTGCTGTCCTCCATTCCCAGATACTCCCTTTCCCAACTCTGGGCATTGTCCTCCAAGCTTGGAATTCTCTTTTCAACTCTACTTCATGACTTCCTTGAAGTCCCAGCTAAAATCTTATCTTCTGTAAGAAGCTTTCCTAGTACCTTCTTTCTTTTGATTATCTCCAATTTATCCTTTGAGTGTATATGAGTGTATAATATATATGGATATCTTGTTTATATATAGTTGTTTGCATGTTATCTCCCCCATAACTGTGAGTTCTCTGAGAGATGAAACTGCCTTTTCTTGGACGGGAGGGGGAGAAGGGTGGCTTTTCTTTTGTTTCTCCGGTGTGAGCCTGGCACATAATAAATACTTTTAAAATGCTTATTGAAACTGGCTGACCTCCTCTATGAAACCTTTCTTATGTACTCAGATTCAAGTGATGGTCTCTTCAAATTTGTCCTCAAACTTTGAATATCTCCTGTGATTGTATTCATTCTCTTTTGTACCATAGTTACCTATGTAAATGTCTTGACAGAAGAATGACACCTATCATTGCCCTATCCTGTCCCAGTTCAGGTTATCACATATGAATTTCTGGGGTAGGTTTTTTTCATATTTATTTTATTCTCACAACACAAAAATATTCTATTACATTCATTTAAATAGGTGGAATTCTTTTCTTCTTTTAAATTTTTGCTGAGGCAATTGGGGTTAAGCCACTTGCCCAGGGTCACACAGTTAGGAAGTGTTAAGTGTCTGAGGCTGGATCTGAACTCAGGTCTTCCTGATTTCAGGGCTGGTGCTCTACCCAGTGCGCCAAATAGGTGGAATTCTTAACAAAACAAAGGATTTAGGTGATCACAAAAGACAAAATAGAACATTCTAATTAACAAATTTAAGCTTGATCTTTTTTCTCAAGGGGAAAGTACATGTTGATGTAAAGATATAAAGTAAGAATAAGTGGGATTGAATTTCAATTTGCCATTTTTAAAGGCTTGGTAACCGAGAACCATGTATTTCATTGATCTGGGTATCATTTTCTTTTCTATGAAATGTTAAATAGTAACTGCAGTACCTCCTTCACAAATCCTTTTTTTTTAATTAAAGCTTTTTATTTTCAAAATATATACACGGTTAATTTTCAACATTCACCCTTACAAAATCCTGTGTTCTAAGTGTTTTCCCTTCCTTCCTCCCACCCCCTCTCCTAGATGGCAAGTAATCCAATATATGTTAAACATGTGCAATTCTTCTATACATAATTCCACAAATATGCTGCACAAGAAAAATCAGATCAAAAAGGAAAAAAAGTAAGAAAGAAAGCAAAATGTAAGCAAACAACAAAAGAGTAAAAATACAATGTTGTGATCCTCACTCAGTTCCCACAGTCCCCTCTCTGGGTGCAGATGCTCTCTCCATTACAAGGCCATTGGAACTGGTTTGAAACATCTCTTTGTTGAAGAAAACCATGTCCATCAGAAATGATCATCATATAGTATTGTTGTTGCCTCTCCTGGTTCTGCTCGTTTCACTCAGCATCATTTTATGCAAGTCTCTCCAGGCCTCTCTGAAATCGTCCTGCTGGTCGTTTCTTACAGAGCAATAATATTCCATAACATTCATATACCATAATTTATTCAGCCACTCTCCAATTGATGGGCATCCATTCAGTTTCCAGTTTCTAGCCACTACAAAAAGGGCCGCCACAAACATTCTTGCACATGTGGGTCCCTTTCCCTCCTCTAAGATCTCTTTGGGATATAAGCCCAGTAGAAACACTGCTGGGTCAAAGGGTATGCACAGTTTGATAACTTTTTGAGCATAGCTCCAAACTGCTCTCCAGAATGGTTGGCTCAGGGGCTGTTTTCAAAGAGGTTATCGAGAAAGAAAATTTGGGATTAGGGACAGTGAGAGAAAGGGTGGAGTCGGAGGAAATGTGATTATGAATAGAAAACCAACGGCATAGGATGTCGATGGAGGGAATGGCCGATGGGAAAAAAGGCATCGGGAAGAGCGGACAGAATTTAGGCTGGGGGAACAGCTGAGAGATAGAAGCCAAAGGAAAACAGGTGAGGATGGATAGGGGACATGGAGAGAGGGGAAAAGTGATTGCTTATGGAGATGCAGAATATGGTCTGGGATGGAAGAGTGCACATGGAATAGGAGACGGAGAATAAAAAACCCAGACCACACGTGATGCTCGTCTTGAGAGAGGTTGGAAGCTTCTCTCCCAACCCCTCTACCCCCACCACTCTCTGCCCAATCATTCCGCTTTTTTCTCAGTCCCAAGTGGGAACCCGGCAGTCCCTCCCCGGTTACCATGGCTATATAACTCTTTTCTGCGGATGGCTAGAACTCATTCTTCCTCTGGAATGGTTCATTTTTCTGGTTTCCCCTTTGCCGTGTTCCCACGCCAGTGGATTAAAATGGTTTAGTCTTTCCTGGAGTGGTCTCCATTTTTCAGAGCTGGAAAGGGGCTGGCTAGTCGGCATTTGGAAGGGTCTAAGCCGTCTCTCCCCACGCCCAGCTTGCGGTGGACGACTCCTATGTAGCACCATCTATCCCCCCCGCGGAAGCTGGCACAGTGGCCGAGTCCGAGGCCGGCGTAGCAACCGCCTCTGCTTCCGGGTCTGAGCTGACAGCGGCGCCGGAATCGGGCTGGGGCTGAGGTGGGCCGAGGTGAGCGCCCACCCCCACTCCTGAGGCTGACTCGGGCCGGCCCGGGGGACGAGGCGGGCTGCTGGAGGCCTGGGTAGGGATGGTCGCATTGTCCAAGAAGGCGGGGGCCTTCCTGACCCGAAGAGCTGGATCGGGGCCTGGGGGGTGGGGGCAGGGAGCCAACACCAGGGGAAGCCGAATCGAGGGAGGGACCTGAACAGGACGCGGCGGTGCCGGATGACCCTCGACCTTTGTGGCGGCCGCCAAGACCCCTAGATTCGGTGTCGGAGAACTCCGTGTTGGGGGTGGGGGAGGGCACCTGCCTTCGTACATCCTTCTATCAGTTCAGTGAAAAAAAGATATTTACGAGACCTTTGAGTTCAACTCCCACATTTTATAGTTGGGGAAACTGAGGTCTAGAGAATGACCAAAGTCACACAATGAAGTACCCGACCTCCCGTCTTTACATACTTTTTAGGGGGGCTCTGCATCTATTCTCTGGTTTGTATCCTCTTCCTCTCCAGGTTACTCACCACTGCTTAACAGTAGCACTTTAGATGAGTCCAGCTATTAGCAGAACAAATTTACAGCCATTTGAAAGAACTAAAAATCACACTCCCTATAATGTCCTCAATATTAAGTGTTGGGGTTGGTTAGGCCCAAATAGGGTAGAATGGAGACCTGGCCTATTATGGACAAAGTATGAGGAAGGACTGGGTGTAGATGTTTTAGACAGAAAGACCCGAAACTGGGAATTCTCCAAGCCCTAGGTCGAAAAATGAATGAATGAAAAAAGAGATAAATGAATGAATGAAAAAGCATTTTAACACTATATGCTAAAAATACATTGAGATTGTGAAGGGAGTAACAGTGTTACAAAGTCACAGGATTTTAGTCCTAAAGGAGACTTTGGAAATTTGGCCAAACTGCTTCATTTTAAATATGCAAAATTGAGGCCCAGGGGAGGAGAAGAAATTGTCACTGGTGGGATGAGAGGCTGACCTAGGACTAGAACTTGGATCTTCTGGATGTCAGTCCAGGGCTTTTATGTAATTGGGGTTAGGAGAAGAAGGAGCAGATTCTGGCAGTTATTTATAAAAGATTGGAAGTTGAAGAGGTCTAGGGATTATGTAAAGATGTGGAAATGTTTATTCTATGACTGGAGGGAAGAGAGTTTGAGATCTGGACTTGAAACCTAAAACCAGCTTTGTGATCAGATTCTTTACCTGTTTGAGTTGCTGTTTCCTCAATTGTAAAATGGGACTAATAGCACCTGTAACTTCTTATTTTCGGGGTAGTTGTGAATAAATTGTTAGGCAAACTTTATAGAGCTATAGAGGGGGCAGCTAGGTGGTGCAGTATCGAAGTGGATAGAGCATCAGCCCTAAAGTCAGGAGTACCTGAGTTCAAATCTGGTCTCAGACACGTAACACTTCCTAGCTGTGTGACCCTGAGCAAGTCACTTAACCCCAATTGCCTCAGGGGGATAAAAAGGGCTATAGAACTGATTTATTCAGAAACATTTGTTTTATGCCCATATAGTGCCTCGCAGTGTTGTATTGAAGGGGTTCCTCATAATAGAAGCTGAGGAGTTCATGTTTGGGTAAGAGGTTTTTGGGGGTTATGTTACAGGTGATTGGAGAGTTTAGATTCTAGTACTGAAAGTTTCAAAGACAAAGGGGGAAGGATGGAGACTTGAAAGAAAATGAGAAGAGTCAAAGAAAATGTCCACCATCCTTAAGGCTGGGAACTGGATTCTTGTATTCTCAGCTCCCAGCATAGCGTATGTCCTTAATAAATGTCTGTTGAATTGAATTATTGATACTTTATTTAGGTTGGGGGCTCAAAAATGGAGCAGTGTGCATGTGTGGAGCGAGAACTTGACAAAGTTCTGCAGAAATTCCTGAGTTATGGGCAGCATTGTGAGAAGAGCTTAGAGGAGCTGCTGCATTATGTGAGTCAACTTCGGGAGGAGCTCACTAGTGCAGGTAATCACTTTCTTTGCCTTTGACCTCTAAGATGTAAGCTTTCAGTAAGTACTTATTAGTTGATTGAGGTTGTCGACATTGTGGGCTAGGGCCAGTGAGGAGGTTGTTTTACTGAGATCTAGTAGTCATGTGTCAAAAGGGATTTGCCAACCAAATTATCTATTTCTATGTTGTCAGAGCACTTGAAGGAAGCAATATATCAGTATGTCTAATTTGGGAATCATACAGGAGTCAAAAGAGAATATAGTAATTGTGAAGGATTGGCCACATGGATCAATGTAATTTCACATTTATGTTTCTGGCTTTAATAATAAGAGTTCATCTGTTCATAACCCTGATTTCAACACTCACCTTTCTTCTATCATAATGACTCATTTATATAATATTTAAAGGTTTTCAAAAACTATATTCTTTTCCATTTTCTGTAAAACTTTGCCACTTAGAAGTCCAGAACTGGTTTAATCTTCTTAATTCTACTTTTCTTTTGACTTCACTGTTTTTGTCAGTAGCATCTCTTCACTATTTTTCTATATTTTTGAAATTAATCAATTTTTAATGCTTATTGCTTTATGAATTATGTTGGGAGAAAAAAACCAGAACAAAAGGGAAGAACTATGGGAGAGGAAAAAAAAAAAAAAAAGAAGTGAACATAGCATGTGATTTACATTCAATTTCCATAGTTCTTTTTCTGGATGCACATGACATTTTCTATCCAAAGTCTTTTGAGACTTCCTTGGATTCTTTAATGTTTTTCATCATAAGAGGGTATTTTTGGCTTTTTCCTTTTGCTTACTTCTCATAACCAATTAATTACTGGCTTTGTTAATTCTGCCTCCACAACATCACTTGTATTTCTCCTCTTCTAGGCCTACTACCTCTATTTACTTGGATTATTGTGATGACCTCCTAACAGATCTTCCCCTCTTCTAATCTCTTCTTCATTAAGATGTCAGAATAATCTTTTTTATAGATGTGATTGTACTATGCCTCTATTCAGAGTTCTTTAATGGTTCCCATTGCTTACCAAGTAAAATGTACATTTTTTTTAACTTCCTCAAGACCTTTCACATTTTAGGAACACCCTATTTTTCCAGCCTTATCTCATATTCCTTTCACAAATTCTAAGCCTTACTTGAATTTTTCTCTGTCCATCCAAATATATGTTACACTTTCCTACTTTTTCACCTTTGCTCACACTATTCCCTGTGTCTGCAATAGTCCACCTCTCCTGTTTGCCTGTTGAATTTCTACTCATCTATTAAAGCCTAACTCAAACACTTCTCTAGGAAGTTTTCCCTGTTTTTTCTTCCTTCCACCCAATGTAACACTTTGTTTTATACCCTTCTAATGCACTGACATATTATTATGGATTGTAGTTAGATAAGGAAGCCATCTGTCTGCTTCATAAAGATGTAGAAACCAGGGTGAATCACAGTTCATTTTGTGATTTTTTTCTCCTACATCTGTTTTATGATTCTTTCCCAGTATGGTGTAGAAAGACCTGCCTTGTCTTTCTGGCTATGTTGGAAGTCCATCACAATTACTATATGAAACTAACATCAATAACTCATTGTGGAGCTCTTTAAGGTTTACATAAGGATCACAGAATTCACAGATTTGGAGCTGGAGAGAACTTTTTTGTATTGTTCAGTCCAACTTCCTCATTTTACAGGTGAGAAATTGAGACCCCCCATTTTTTTTTTTAGTCTATTTGCTCACACTCTATCATCTTTTTTTTTTATTAAAGCTTTTTATTTGTATAACATATGTATGGGTAGTTCCCCAACATTGATCTTTACAAAGCTTTCCATTACAAATTTTACCCCCAGTCCCCTCCCCTCCCCTAGGTGGCAGGAAGTCCACTACATGTTAGTAATGTTGAAATGCTTGAGAAGTTATGCAAGAAAAATCCTATCTACAAGGAAAAAAAAGAATCAGAGAAAGGCAACACAATGCAAGCAAATGTCAATAGAGATCATGAAAATGTTACGTTGTGGTCCATATTTCATTTCCCTCTCTCTGGGTGTATATGGTTTTCTTCAATGAACAATTGGAACTGGCCAAAAATTTTTGCCCCCAAGAGAGGTTAATATTGATATAGGTGATGAGACGCAGAGGAATGATGCTTTCCATCATCTTGTACTCTGATGGTTTTTGTTCCTAGGTGCAGGTCTTATATCTGTTTTACAGGTAAGATAATGGACATAGAGAAATTAAATGACTTGCTCATAGTAGCTATCAGCCACAGGCTTTGAACCAGATGTTCCAGTTCCAAATCCATTATTTTTTCACTACTCTGTTACCACTTTCCTCTGTTTTCTGTTCTGGGTCTTATGAGATTCATTGCTTGGCATCAAGCCCTACATGTAGCACATACTCAGTGAATGGTGGTTGGTAAGAATTAAGCGGCAGCTTTGTCCAGTGTATTCTACTCCTTTGAAAATTCTTCAAAAGTTTACTAACATTAGACCCATTCGTTGTATGCATTACTTTCCCCCCTTGTATCATACAGGGATCTCAGCTGACTCACAGGCAGACAGACAGGGCAATTTCTTCTTCAGGTAGGGAATAAGAAAAATAACCTGTGTCAGAGCAGGTTTCTGCCTGGGCCTCTTTGTGACTCTGAGCATTCTTTCTGGAGTGAAAGCCTGACTAAATCCTTGCTTTGCCTTGTAGCTCTTCAGGGGACGCCTCTCTCAGCCACACTTTCTGTAGTGATGTCCCAATGTTGCCGAAAAATCAAGGATACAGTGCAGAAGCTTGCATCAGACCATAAGGATATCCACAGCAGTGTTTCCCGAGTAGGCAAAGCAATTGACAGGGTAAGTGGTACTTTTGCCTTGAAGCCTAGTGTCTAGATCTTTTCTTTAGTGGATTCTAATTACTTTTCCTGCATATACTCTGGATTGAGAACTTTGGAAGTCATAGACAAAATTGTGGGAGCATAAGAGGGGAAATGAGAGGGTTATTGGAACTGTTAGTGAAGGATAAATGCATATGGCTGAGAAGATTCAAGCAGGCTCTCTTTTCTCCTTGATGTCAGAACTTTGATGCTGAGATTTGTGGTGTGGTCTCTGATACTGTGTGGGACTCTAGAGAGAAGCAGCAGCAGATTTTGCAGATGGCAATTGTGGAGCACCTATATCAGCAAGGCATGCTGAATGTTGCTGAAGAATTATGTCAGGTACTTAAGGCTTCATAAACTACCTTCCAGTTAATTTGGATTGGAGCAGATCTGAGGTTATAGATAAAAAGGAATACCTCTGTATATAGATATACAGAGGTAGAGATTCAGTCCTTAGGCAATTGGTAGAGTCTCACTGGAACCAGAGCTTTAAGTGTCCTCTCCAGACTTATCCCCATCTCTAATAGCATCTAACATACAGAATGCATGGAAAATTATATATGTCCCTGATATGTTCGATTTCTCCCCAGGAATCAACTTTAAATGTGGACCTGGATTTTAAGCAACCTTTTCTAGAGCTAAACCGAATCCTGGAGGCTTTGCATGAACAAGACCTTCGACCAGCGTTAGAGTATGGAGGCGGGGAAGGTTGCTATGTGGGACTTGTGGGCTCCTCGTTGGGGTTTGTAGCTCTAAGACACTTTAGAAAGAGCCCTGGCTTTGCAGTTGGAGGACCATAAAGTAGCTTTGAGTCCCAACTCTTAGAAAACCAATTCTCTATCGCTATAGTTCTGGGCTTGTCACCTAACCTTTCTAAGCTTGTATTACCTGAAGAAAGTACTTTGTAAATCTCTTCCTGCCTTTGCTGCTCAGTTTCCAGACCCTTCGAATTGAAAGCAGATGACATGCCAGTTTCTTTTATTTTAGTATTTCACCATGGCATTTTTAATTACAAGTTCCTTTCTTTTTTGGGTGACATGCTAATTTGTCAAAGACCTTATCATGTTACTTATTTTTTCCTGAATTACAGCTACCATCTCAGTGGTGATATGGAGTTCAGGGTATTTCCTTTGGGATACAGCTTCTTTAATAGGCTGAACCTACACATAAAAAAAGGTCATTTACCTGAGAAGCCAATGTGGCTTCAGAAGGGGCTGAGGAACAGTTGATAAGGTTTTTATTGCCTGACAACTTAAGGAGAAGTTGTTAGTGGAGTATTGAGGTGACCTATCTCTCCTTCCCAGCTGGGCCATTTCAAACCGCCAGCGCCTGCTGGAGCTAAATAGTTCCCTGGAGTTTAAGTTGCACCGACTGCACTTCATCCATCTCCTGGCAGGAGGCCCCGAGAAGCAGCTGGAAGCCCTGAACTATGCTCGGCATTTCCAGCCCTTTGCACGGCTGCATCAACGGGGTGAGAATGCTAGGGATCTAGGGTACTAAGAACCCAGCATGGAGTTAACTGGTGGTCAGAATTCCTCTGGAAATTAGCTCCTGATTTTTACAGTAGAATTTAGTTACAGGAATGCCAATTTCCCCCTAATGACTTATTCAATTTCATTGTCTACTCAATTAAAATAATTAGGACCCACCTCTATCCAGGAATCTGGTGCTGTATAGTGGTATGGAAATAATGAAGCATTTATAATCAGAGGACCTGGGTTCAATATACTACCTTTGCCACTTACTACCTGTATGACCTTGGGAAAGTCACATCTCTGGGTTGAAAAATAAGGGAGATGGATTAAATTCCCTTCCAGCTCTAAATTCTGTGGTCCCAGGACTTGATATAAAGAAAAAGCTATTGCATATAGGTTTGGTGTTGGTCAAGCTCCCACCATACCTAGCCACTTCCTGAGCTGCCTGTGTATTGCTTTGCAGAGATCCAGGTGATGATGGGAAGCCTTGTATATCTCCGCTTGGGCATTGAGAAGTCTCCCTACTGTCACCTCTTGGACAATAGTCACTGGGCAGAGATCTGTGAGACCTTTACTCGAGATGCCTGTGCTCTTCTTGGACTATCCGTGGAGTCCCCCCTCAGTGTCAGGTATAGCTCAGTCCCTTGGGCACAAGTGAGAGAAAAAGCCCAGCTTTTTGGGTATTAATAGGACCTGGGCTTCCCTGTCTAAAGATAACAAAGAACCATAGGTTTACATAGAATTTAGAGCTGGAATGGATCTCCTCATTTAAACAATATTTTATTGATGTCTTTTGTTTTTATTTTCCAAATTAAATCCTACCATGTGGCAAAAAACATCTCACACAATAATTGCATTGGACATTGTAAATATTTTGTTCTAATAGTCTTTGATCTCGATGCTATGGAGGGTAGTATATTTTTAAAATCCCAGTGATTTTTCAGATACTGTTTGACTTTCTTGTAGAGATCTTTTTATTATACTGTTGTCATTGTGTGTATTGTTCTTTTGTCATTTCCCTCATTTTAGAGGAAAGTGAGGCTCAGAGGGAAAGTGACTTGCCCAAGATCACCCAGCCAGTAGGCGGCAAAGCTCGAATTCAAACCTAGGTTTTGTGTCTCAGGGCACTAAGCTTTTTCCTTTCTGCAGCTTTGCTTCTGGGTGTGTGGCACTGCCTGTGTTAATGAACATCAAAGCGGTGATTGAGCAGAGACAGTGCACGGGAGTCTGGAGCCATAAAGACGAGTTGCCTGTAAGTCCTGGCTGGACATGATAGGGTGGCATCTAGAGGGAGCAGAGGGGGATGGAGCTCAGTGCTGCCTTTTCTCAACAGATTGAAATTGAATTGGGCATGAAGTGCTGGTACCATTCTGTGTTTGCCTGCCCCATCCTTCGCCAGCAAACTTCAGATTCCAATCCACCTATCAAACTCATCTGTGGTCATGTCATCTCTAGGGATGCCCTCAACAAGCTCATTAATGGAGGAAAGTAAGTTTTATTTTGCCTCCTCTGAAAACATGAACTTATGGTCATCTATGTGTTAAATAGAAAGTATGGTATAAATTTACTTCAAAAATTGCTTAACCATCTACTATATGCAAGGTCCTTTGTCAGACAGTGAATGTGACCATAGGCTCTGCTTTGAAAATGTTTTATGATATGAAATGAAAAGTACATCAACCACTGTTCTATAAGAGAATAAGATATCCACACAGAATGTTATGAAAAATTCAAGGAGGTTCCTTTCATTTGGGTTTCAGAAGGAATATCTGTCCCACAGAATATGCAAAATAGTATGAGGCAAAGCTAAAAGAGAAAAATCAAATTATGGAAGAACTTGAGTGACATATTTTTATTTTGTAGGTTTTTGAGTAAAAGAGTGACGTCAAAACAATGTTAGAAAGACTAATTATTGTGGAGACTGGATTGGAGATGGGATACACTAGAGGCAGAAAGCTCTAATGCAGTATTGACATATATACTGTTTCTGACCCTTTACTGTTTTCTTCTCTCCTCAGACTGAAATGCCCTTATTGCCCCATGGAGCAAAACCCAGCTGATGGCAAACGTATCATATTCTGATAACAAGGAAGTCAGCTTATTTGGTGGAGGGGACTTTCCCATATACCTCGGCTGGTCTTTTGTGGAGTAGATGAGACCCTGGGATGGACATGTGATAATCTCTTCTCTGTTTTGAAAAAGCTGGCTATGTAGGAATTGGGGGGGGCAAGGTCCTTTAGTTAGCCCCAAAACATCTGTGTCACAAAGGAAGATCTGTGGTTTGGAAGTTTCTTCATTCTTTGATTCTTGTTTGATTAGCAGAGAACTGAACTCTGGTGGATGGCTACAGGTTGGGCACAAACACTATCCCTGCTCCAGCACCTGATGTCTTTCCTCATTCTGTTCTTCCTTCCCAAGCTCACATATCTTATATGCATTCCGGTGCCAGTTGTTTTGTTTATTGTCTGTTTAAAGTAGCAACAAACATAACATCGATATATTTCTACCTTCCTTCTCCTCCCCCTTTCGTCATCTTGCACTGCAGTTTGTGTATCTAGATCTAGCTCTACAACCTTAGGCCAGCCAAGGTGTGGTGCCAGCCACTTATTATTGTACAGTGTTTCAATTGTATTTACCAGTTTTACAATGTAAATAGCCTAGATAGACTTGGATGCAGCTGTTTTATAACTTTGAACAAATAAAATCATTTGCCTTCTCTGTAACTGCTCTATCCACATTTCACTTAATACAAAAAGATTGGGGGTTGCGTGGGTAAGAAGACTACTGCTGGGCCACTGGCTGCCTTACATCTGATTTAAGAAAAGACTAAATTTATCAGTAAGGCTAAAAGAAAATAAAAGCTGTTTAGCAAGAAGCTATCGGCAGTAGAAAGTATCTTGTAAACTTTTTGTTCCTTGGAAGGCACTTCAAATTAGCTGTGTGAAGCTATCAGGTGATCTGATTTTAAACAACAAAGTTGGGATCCAACAAGGTGCTATGTTTTCAACAATTGTTACATTTTGACTTGGGTCTGAAAACTTACTTCAAGCTGTGTAGGTAGGTGTCCTGATTTCAATGATGGATATAATTATTTGGGATCCCCGTGGCAAGGAGAAAAATGGAATGAGGGTGGAGGTGTGTGTGTTAGGTTCCAGTAAGACTTTGGAAGTCAAAGCTCCTGCTGTTATGAGTGGGAGTTGAATGGAGGCAGAGGCCTTGCTCTGTGGCTTGTTTGTTTCATCCATCTTTCACAGTGGCAGGTTAGCAGCAATTTTCCCTTTTGGGAACCAGTGTTCCATTTGTTACAGTACTTTAAAAAGAAAGAAACCAGAGCCCTCTTACTTCCCCCAAAAACTACTAGAAGTTATCTCTCAAAACTTTTATTTTATTGCTTAGTAGCAAATAGCCTTGACAATCATATTACAGGCCAAAAGTTACTATATGAGCTATCATTAAAAAAAAAATCTCTGGGAATGTTGGCGGGGAGATGATGGAGGGCCATCTGTCCTTCGGAAACACAATGAAAGCATTTGCTTACATCACTGTCTTTTGTAGTCAAAGATCTCTTAAATAATCATGAATATATCACACTACTTTTCTTTACAAGGGGACTGGAAGAGATTCTACTTCCTCTAGGCAGTCATCATATGTGGCCTGGTAGTCCTCATGTGGCTTAATCATAATTACACAAGTTGGTCGCTTAGAGCCAGCAGCTGCTCCTAGATCCTGTAAAGCAGGAATAAAAGAAAGGGCTAGTTCTTCAAATCTCTTAAAAAGATTATCATATGCTAAGTAACTTCAGATAAAGACCATAGCAATTGTGAAATGTCTTTTCAGGGGTTCAGGAATAAACCTACCAGAATTGAGCCAGAAGATATAGTATCAATTAACTTTATTCTATTCCTGTCTCTGAAACATCTTATTTTCAAAAGC
The DNA here is from genome assembly GCA_023553655.1 of Myrmecobius fasciatus. Classification (NCBI taxonomy): domain Eukaryota; kingdom Metazoa; phylum Chordata; class Mammalia; order Dasyuromorphia; family Myrmecobiidae; genus Myrmecobius; species Myrmecobius fasciatus. The sequence continues at coordinate 90,356 of JAJPUD010006047.1, read as the reverse complement.
ATTTATACTGTTAGAACAGGCAACACTGAAGACAGTGGCTACAAGAGTTCTTACCGTTTTCGAGGGAACATAGGCATACGGCATACTTAGATCCTCACACATAATAGGGAGATGGCAATATACCTCAATGGGCAATGTGTCCCCAGCCAAAACCATAATCCTGTAATGAAATAAGTCATTTCTTTTCATCTCCTGTTAGAATAAAAATCTTAAACTAAAGTGTCTCAGTCAAGTGGGTTTTCTTAAGAGTAGGGACAGAAGGAGGTTAAGGCATAAATGACTCTTGGATATTATGCTCGTGAAAAGCAGTGCAGTGGAAAGAGTACTGGAGTCAGCAGAAGACCCAGCTAATGGTTCCAGCTTTGGCTTTGACTTCTGGGTCCTTGAAAAAATTACTTTTCCTTTCTGGTTCTCAGTTTTTTTCTGTTCTGAAATATAGGAGTTGGGCTAAATGCTAAAAGGATTCTCCAGCTACAATGATACATGACTATCTTGATGTTGAAACCTGAATGTGTGGGGTTTGTCCCTCTCACCATCTCCCTCCTATTAAAGAACAAAACCCTTGTCATGAGCATGCAGTCTGGCAAACCAAATTCCCACACAAGCTATGCCCCCAAATGCATGTTATCTCCCCTCTGCATTTTTTGCTCTCTTGTAGGAAGTGAGTGATATATTTTATCAAGTTTCTAGAGTTACAATTTATCATTACATTGGCCAGAATTCTACAGGGTTTCAAAGTTGTTTTTCTCTGCAATCTTGTTTTCAAATAAATTATTTTGCTAAAAACATTTGCTTGATAATTATCAGGGATTAAGTTTTATAAAATAAGATGACATATTCAACTTCCTCTGAACCTTAAAACATCATATGCCTTTTTTTGGTGACAATGACTTGCAAAATAGTGACTGACATCTGTATTGACACATTTTTCCTATTAGACTGGAGAGGGAAGGATAATCCATTTAGATATCTGAGGTCAATCCCTCTTTTTCTCCCCCCATTTTAAAGATGGACAAAGTGACACTTTTTCAGTGACAAGCTATTAAGTATTAAGGTAGGATATGAAAGCAAATCTTGCCTATAGTCAGTTCTGACAACTTCAAGGCACCTCTCATGGCTTACTCATCTACATATTTCACATAGTAGAAACTCACAAAATATCGAATTGGTAGAATGGCTAAAAGAGTTAAAGACTGAGGGTTTTAATTTGCACTATTACTAAACCAGCCTTGTTTTTGGAGGAAGGGCCTTTGAGAAAGGCTAGGCAATGAGGATGATAGGCAGGCGAGAATGGAACGCTAGACTTGCAGTTAGAGTGACTACAGTGCAAATCCGCCTCAGCTGCTAGCTGTGGGACCCTAAGCAAATGGCTTAACTTTGGAGAAAGTAATTACCTCCCAGGATTGAACCAAAGTTCAAATGAAATAATCTCAAAATCCTATACCCATAGCTTTTATCATATTTAAGAAGTGGGTCGGGAATCCCTAGTCTTCAGCTCTTACCCCTTTTCTCCTTTGTTAAGGAATTTCTGAACTTCCTTCACGCCTCGCCGGATCTGCTTCTGCTTCACGGCTGGAAGAATAAGAAGAGTCGATTCTGGGCCCAAGGCTCCAAGCCGGCCTCCCCTTCTGTCCTTCTACCCTCTACAACCCCCTTCCTCCCCGACTTTCTCCCGTTTCCCCCCGCCTTTTCCCATTCCTCCCCAGTCACCTCTTCCTCTCCGGCTCCCCCTCCGATTCCCTCGGCCTCCCCTCCTTTCCCCATAACCGCAAGCTTCTCCAAGCTCCCCGGGCCACCTTTCTTGATGCACTTATACAGCTTCCGAGTCAGACGGCGGGACGCCAGGGGCTGCGCAATGGGATTCAGGTTCAACAGCATCTCCTCATATGTGCGCTCAGGACCCCCGGAACTCTCCGGCGCCGCCTCCGATTCTCCCATTTCCTTCTTTACTTTGGTCATTTCTGCAACACCTCAAGCTCTCGAAACCTTAGGCTTCAGATCCTTTCGAAGCTCGAGGGAGCCAACACAAGAACAACTTCCGGGTTATGTGGCCGCGCTCCCTGCGATTCCGGCGAGGTCACGGTCTCCAGGCAATCGGAAACGAGGCACCCGGAAGTTCCCGCCTCCTTCCCTTTTCAACCAATTGTAGTGGTGTCTGGATCTCGCGGCTGTGGCAGTGGGCCGGAGTCGAAGGCAAGATGGGAAGGAGGGCAAGCACAGAAGTTCGGGCAGCCCGGAGGCGGGACTTGGAGATGGAGGCGGGGCCAGAGGCTTGGGTTCGAGGAGGAGAGGGGAGGAGGGAATGAGATGAAGTGAGGAATGAATCTCGGAAAGAGGTTCGAACTGTGGAGAGGAGAAAGTGCTGGAGAATAGTGCAGGGCAGTGCTTGAGACGCGGGCAGCAAAGAAGCCACTGTCATGGAAAAGAAAGGGCGGTGTGGACCCAGGAAAACGAGGGGTGGAGCTCTCGGTCTTGAAGGGGCGTGGGTTCTGTGACTTTTTAGGAATGTAGCCCTGAGGCGGTGCGGATCTTTTTTCCAGTTACAAGCGGAGAGCAAAAGGTTCCTGGAAGATTTGGGGCCCTAGAAGCACCAAGGGGGCAGTGTCACAGGAATTCAGAAAGGGTAGGGCCTTCAAGCGGTGCCTGTAGAAAGAATAGAGTCTGAGGCAGTAGGGGGCGGGGTCATTGGAGGGGTGGGGCCTGCAAGAGGTCCCGGGAAAGGGGATAGGGCCCCGAGGCAACATGGGCGGGGTCACAATAGGGGCGTGGTCTTTAGAAATATTTAGAGAGGGATTGGGTCTTGAGGCAATGGGAGCGGGGTTTGCCGTCAATGACGGGGGAGGGATTGGGCCCGGTGGCAGTAGGGGGCGGGGCTCCAAGAGAGCTGGATCAATTTGAGTGTTAGACTCATCACTTCGATGTTAGATGAGCTCAGGCTGTCTGATGTCCCTGGTCCGTGGCTAAGTTCTACCGGCCTCGGCCTTGCGGGGCCGGGTCTCTGGGAGATGACAACTCTTCCCTCCGGTGCGTCCTTCCGAATGCCCTTAGGGCAGGATGAGGTGGCCTGTTTAGAAGTGCCTCTGGCTCTTCTGCGACCTGCTGGGTTGGACTTGCTTGGTGTGTCTGGAACTCTGGGAGCGCCTTCCCTTCCTGGCCAAAGCCCGGAGACTACTGGACTGCCTGGGATTGGCTGAGAATCTGGGCCTCCTAGGAGCCCCATCCCAGTTCTCCATCTATTTCCTGCGGCTTCAGTATGGGTTTGTACCCCCAAACCCCGAAAGGAAGTTTTCCCGATTCATTTGGCTTTTCGTGGTTTCCCGATCCCCAAGGAAGACGTATCAGTTGTTTGTTTCTTCCCTACCTGGAAGGGGCTGTGTCTCCGGGTCAAGACTGATAAATTTGATCATCGTACTAATTTTCATTTTTCTGGGTGAGTCATATCACTTCATTCTCGGCTTTGCCGTTTATTGTTTTAGATTTAACAGTTTTGTGCCTCAGTTTACTCATCTGTAAAATCAGAGTTTGACAAGATGGTCTCTGAAGGTCCCATCTAACACTAGGCCGTAATGCTAATTAATCATAAATATGAAATGAACTGCTTCTCAAAGTACTGAGTTGCCGGTTACTTATTAGACTTAAAAGGTTATCCCTCCCCTCTGAAGGGGATATGTAAAGAGATATACCTCTGGATTGGAGGCAAGCTTGGATTGTCTGACCATCAAAAGCCCTTCCAGCTCTTTATAATGCTATGAAATCATTGTACTTGGGATGCCTCTTCATTTTTCTTCCCCAAACAAGGACAACAACTAACTAGTTGAGAAATACATATTAAAAAAGATTGTAAAACACTTTAGTCTAGTAAGTTTTAATGATCAGAAAGATTAAGGTGGAGTAAACTTGCTGTCTATGGGAAAGTTGAGCTGTATTCATATATTCATCAAGGCACCCTCAAGGATGAGGTAGTGCTTACCCCATCATAGCTACTGCAATAATGGACCGAGTAAAGAGAAGTTGTCAATCCAATTTGACTTGGTTTTAGTAAAAACAGTAATGGACTGATTGTTAAACATGCATGAAAATCTGAGGTCTTAAAAGTTGTGAGGTTTCATAAGAAAGAAAAAAAGAGGGAAAGCAAAGAAATGAAGGTTGAGGAGAAAAGACTGACATTTTAAAAGTTTCCTGCTTTTAACTTCATTGTAGTACATTTTTTTTCTTTGCTTATCTCTTTAACTTATCCACATATAGCTACATGAATGAATATTAAGACAAAAGAATTCCTTAATTTGTAAAAACAAGTTTTAGGATGCTTTTAGAGGCGTTTGCTATGGAAATTTGCCATTCTTTGGTGTCAGAATATCTTTTGGAGGCAGTAAGAGAAAGAGAAGTACCTTATACTGTTTAGAAAGTACCTTGCTGGAGGATTTGTGGAAGGGTGATAAAGTGTTTGTACTTCAATAATTCAAATATCTGGGATCTTATGGATATAAGTAGTTCAACTTTTTCAATTATGTCAGATACTCTGTGAGATTTCATTTGTGGCTTTCTTGGCAGAGATACTAGAGTGGTTTGTCATTTCTGCAGCTCATTTTATAGATAAAGAAACTAAGGCAAACAGGGTTAAGTGACTTGTCCAAGGTTGCACAGCCACTTAATGTCTGAGGCCAAATTTGAACTCAGGTCTTCTTGAATCCAGGGGCCTGTATAGGTATGAGTATTTCTACTAGTACAGATCAAAATCCCCAGCAACCTTGGAAAATCTTAGTGCATTGATATGGCTAAAAAAATTCATTCATATAGTAGTCATTCACTAATAGTGAGTCAACACACTTTGGTAGACAGATGATGTTGTTTTTCCTTCATTTTTGAAGAGGGCCTTGATATCAGGGAGGTGATGCCATGACATGCAAATGAACTGGATTTAAGGAAGAGAGAGCTGTGCAATGTCACCTGCCTCAGTTTCCCCTCCAGAGCCATCTGGGTCCAGTGGGCAAATACAGATCAGGACGGCTGGATATGGTCCTGGATGCCTTGGGAAACTTGAACCTTTTTAAGTTAAGGTCCCAGTCAATGATGAAGGCTAGCTAGCAAATGAGGCAAAGAATCTCCTCTTTCAGTTAGTCCAAATAAAATAAAATAAAATAAAAATCTAAAGTGAAATTGGGAAGGGAATATTGCTATTTATAATCAATCTGAGTCAATCAGGACCCAAACAAATATTCAAATGGGTTTGGCCTGGGACTTTTTGGTGGCCAATCAATGAGAATCAGTGATTTGGGTTTAAGGCATGCTCCTTAAAGAAAGGAATTCCTTATTTTTTATAATAATTTTTATAATTTTTTTAATAATTTACTTTATAAATTTTCTTATGAAATTCCTTCCTTCTTTCCCTCCCTTTTTCCTTTCTCTCTCCCTCCTTTTCCTTTCTCTCTCCTTTTCCCTCCCTACTTCCTTCCTCCCTCCCTCTCTCCCTCTTTTCCCTCCCTCCCTCCCTCTCTTCCTTCCTTACCCCCTTCCTTCCTACATATCTACAGATCCTCTTAAAATCTGCTTTTTTTTTTCTTTTGGCAGACAGATATAACTTGACATGACATACCAGAGACATTAGCTCTGTTAGAATATAGCTTAGAAGAACCTAGTATTATCTTCTCTGATCCCTTATTATGACACAGTAGATTTTGATGAGGAGGAAGTGTTGATAGGGTGATGAGAAGATTAAGATTGATCTGTATCATTTACTTATTGCTCCTATTTACAATTACCCATAACTAGTTTTGTCCTATAATTATTTGTCATGTTTTTTTTTTAATTTAAAAAAAATTTTTTTTATCTCTGAACACAGTTCAGAATTCAGCTGGCCTTAAATTGGTTAAATTTAGAAATCCTGCTCTCTAGTTAATCACTAATCTATTCTTGCCTCAAGGAATTTAGCTGACTTTGGGGATGCTTGTAAACATAAGGGAGTTCCTCCTAATAGCTTTACATTACCAAACTATTCTTTAAAGCCTGTCTGGTTTGTTATTTGCACCTGGACTTGAGAGGGAAGGAGTAGGTTGTTGCTTGCCCCCATTACCAAACTAATTGTCCTCTGTGTTTCAGCTCTGTAACCAATCATTTACCCTCAATCATTTGATGTACCTACCCTGTTCTGTTCTTTGTTCTCTACTCCCCAAAACCTATAAAAAGGGGACTATCCTTTTGCTCCGGCTTTTTGGCATAAATGAAGGCAATCTCTTGACTACTTAAAATTTTTTAATAGCTTTTTATTTTCAAAATACATGCAAAGATAGTTTTAAGTGTTTACCCTTGCAAAACCTTGTGTTCCAAATTTTTCTTCCTCCCTTCCTCTCACTCTTCTCCCCTAGACAGCAAGTAATCCAGTATGGGTTAAACACATTAAATTCTCCAAAACATATTTCCACATTTATCATGCTGCACAAGAAAAATCAGATAAGAAAGGGGAAAAAAATGAGGGGGGGAAAAAAAAGCAAGCAAACAACAAAAAAAGGTGATCCACCTTCAGTACCCATAGTCCTCTTTCTGAATGCATCACAGATCTAATGCAATTGGCTTGAATCACCTCATTGTTGTAAAGAGCCAACTCCTCTATTGACCTATTTATTGACAGGCAGCATGCCCCTTTTAATAAATCTTATCTTACTTAGAGAATTGTTTCAGTTCACACTTTGGTTAAATTTTAATCATGACAGTGGCAGTTGCTGGAGTGTATAGTTTTGTTTACAAAATATTTCACATTTTTCTTATTTTATCTTCACAACAAAATTGTGAGGCAAGTAGTAGCTTCAAATAAGGAAGATGAAGGATTCGCCTAATAAGTGGCAAAACTGGCACTCAAACCAAAATCTTTTGGCTCAAATTGAGTATTCTTTCTGTAGCATATTCTTGAGAATTAGATAACCAATTTCATCAGATTATTGAATTCTTGTCTGTCTGGATCAAGAGATGGACTTGATAGTTGGATCAAGGAATTTTCCATATCATTTTACTGGAGAAATCAAAACAGACATGAGAGGGAATTAGAGAACTGGAAAGTATTTGATTTTTTTTTTTTTTTTTTTGTGTGTGTGTGTGTGTGTGTGGTTAGTTTGATGGGGAAACCATGTTGACCTTCATCACCACTTCCTTTTCCAGATGTTCACTAATCAATCATTTTTTACTGATGCTCTTGATGAAGTCATGTTGCCTTTAATTACCATTTCCTTTCTAGGTGTTCACTAATCAATCATTCAACAAGCATTTATTAAGTACCTCCTATGTTCTGGGCCCTGTACTAGGTGCTAGAGATAAGGAAATGTAGCAAGAGGAGATATGTATCCAGAAATTATACAGATTGGGAGCAAAGCAATTTGAGGACAAAATTAACTTGAGGACTATGAAGGAAGGGAAATGAAACTAGAACACAGATGGATAAGTGGGATTGAAGCAGGTTTAAGAAGGGTGGAGCATTGTAATCATCATAGGTAAAAGGTTTAGAGATTATGGTCAGAGAGAATAATTTCAAAATTTAGCAACATTCATGAGTTACAAGGTCAAAGGCATGATACCAACCCCTGGAGGGTGACTAAGATAGAGTAGAAATGAAAATAGGGGGAAATGATGAACTGGCATTCTGGGATGTTTAAGGGAAGGGAAATCCATATGAATATTAAAACCATCAAGAATGAGATCAAATCATATGGGAATGCTGAGCGAAGTACTGTTTAGAGAAGGAGGGAGAGGAACCTGGAAGTCATTGGTTCCAATTAAGCAAGCATTTATTAAATATCTACTGTATGCCAAGTACTGTCTTTAGTGTTGGCCATACCAAGACAAAAGGAAAAAGAATCCTTGCCCTCAAGAAGCTTATTTTTTTTTTTCTGGGGAGTAATGAGTGGCGAGGGATGCAGTACACACACACACACACACACACACTAAATTGCAACTAAGCACATTGGGAAAGAATCTATACTTTCTAAAAATCAGAGATAAGTTCATATATTCCAGGCACGGAGGATGATGTGTTTTGGGAGAAAGCCATATTTCTATAAGAAGATGGAAAGAGAAAAGAATGATCTTGAGTTTATTCAAAGTGACCTAGGGATGCTAAAGAAGGATAAGGAATAAGAATAGGCAGGGTAGAGGAGGTGTGTGTGGAGGGGGTGAGAATATAAGGTCAAGTTTAAGGATTTTTTTGTTCAAACCTGTGATTTCATTGGAAACTCTTTTTACTGATAGAGATTGGCCACTCATTTGTAATTTAGGGATCATAGATTTAAAGTCAGAGAGTTGGCAACTTGCTTGTCGTTTTATAATCAAGACTATCAGATATTGGTTTTCAGGACATAAATGTGAATTTTTAATCTTAATTTTTCATGGGGTAGGGAGGAAGGTAGTACTAGAGTTTCCACTTTTGCAGACTGATAATGAGTGATTAGGATAAGGGTGTTTGCCTGTCAGATTGGCTAAAATGACAGGAAAAGTTAATGATGAATGTTGGAGGGGATGTGGGAGGGCTGGGACACTGATGCATTGTTGGTGGAGCTCTGAATGTATACAGCCATTCTGGAGAGCAATTTGGAGCTATGCTCAAAAAGTTATCAAACTGTGCATACTCTTTGACCCAGCAGCATTTCTATTGCGCTTATATCCCAAAGAAATCATAAAGGAAGGAAAGGGCCCCACATGTGCAAGAATGTTTGTGGTAGCCCTTTTTGTAGTGGCTAGAAACTGGAAATTGAATAGATGCCCTTCAGTTGGAGAATGGCTGAATAAATTATGGTATATGAATATTATGGAATATTATTGTTCTGTAAGAAATGACCAGCAGGACGATTTCAGAGAGGCTTGGAGAGACTTGCATGAACTGATGCTGAGTGAAGTGGGCAGAACCAGGAGATCATTGTATACGGCAACAACAATACTATATGATGATCAATTCTGATGGGCATGGCTCTCTTCAACAATGAAATGTTTCAAACCACCTCTAATTGTTAACTGAAGAAAGCCATATACACCCAGAGAGAGGGATGTGAAATGTGGACCACAACATAACATTCTCATACTCCTTGATTGATGTTTGCTTACATTGTGTTTCCTTTATCTGATACATCTTTTGTGTAGGTAAGATTTTTCTTGCACAACAATGATAAGTTTGGAAATATGTATACATATATTCGATTTGCCAATATTTTAACTTAACATGTAGTGGATATCCTGCCATCTAGGGGAGGGGTGGGGAGTTGGGGGGGAAAATTTGTAACAGAAAGCTATGTAAGGGTTAATGTTGAAGAATTACCCACACATATGTTATGCAAATAAAATAAAATTAAAATTAAAAAAAGGATAAGGGTGTTTGGAAAAGAATTTGCCAGTCAGAGGAAATAATAGGTATTGAGGGGAGATACTGCTTCTAGGGGAAATGTGGCAATAGCCCTGAGGTCCCCTGGGCCTTGGAAGTGTTATAGTTTCACAGATAATACTGGTTGCCAGATACCGGATTTATTGGTCTATGATAACAGGGTTTCTCAAGACAAATGGTGAAAGAATTCCATTTCCACCTCTAAACCACAAAATTCAATATTGAGGGGCATAATAAAATTAGCATATCAGTTTTATGAAGCACCAGATCTCTCCCTTAACTTGGAGACCAACTGAGTTTGCGAATTCTTTCACCATATCTGTGACACCAACTTTGTTGGGGAGTCTTTCACCCTCAACATTATGGAGAAGCATTTTATAAACCAAATCAACCAAAGTTTCTAATTTAAATTCTGTTTTTAAAATGCTTTTGTTAATGATGTCTCCTAGATAGAATACCCTTCATTTTACTGAACAGGTACTAAAAGGACTGATGGTAATGGAAAGTGGAAGGGTTGTGTGATAAAGGGGGTTTATAATTTGAAACAGTGTGAGTAGCCATTTCACTCTCATAGTTATTACCATCTCTCAATCAACACCACCCCCACCCATTGATCCAAAACTTTTTGAAAAGCTACTAGGAGTAGCTAGAAGACACAGTTGATATATCACAGGCCCTGGAGTCAGGAGGACCTGAATTCAAATGGGATCTCTTATCCTTGACACTTGGTGAGATCCTGGACAAGTCACTTAATTCTGGTTGCAAAGAAAAAAAGCTATTCACTGTTCTTTAAAGTGTGAGGTATGGGCAGAGAAAGATATCATTAATACAATAGTTTCTAAACTTTAGATTTTGCATCCCTATCCATTTAAAAAATTGAGCATGCACTTTAAAATATACATATTTATTTAGTTATATGCATTACCATTCTCATTGATGATTATATAATTACAAAACTTACATAAAAACAGGGAGACATTGAACTTCAATAGAGAAGTGATATGATCCAATCTGTGCTTTAAGAAAATTACTTTAGCAGCTGTGTGGAACATGGAGTGGAGACCAGAGAAACTTGAGGTGGGGGGGTACCCATTAGGCAGCTATTGCAAGAGTCTAGGGCACTGGTGCTCAAAGTTTATTAGTCTGTGGACTCGAGGGTCCCTGAGACTCTTTCAAGGGGGTTCTTGGGGTCAAACCTATTTTCATAATTAAAATGCTCCTTCCATTCACATATCTTTATGTAACTACATATTTAATATTACAAATTTATTAACATAGCCAGATTTTCTTTGTATAGTACAACCAAAACAACACATTGTAACAGTCTGCATACAGAAGCAGATATAGGAATATAACTATTTTTTTGTTGTCAGATACTGAAGAAACTTATTTTAAAAATGTGAAATAATGCCACTCTTCTCACTAAATTATTTTGGAAAAAAAAGTTATTTTTTCATAAAAATACGTTTTTATGTTAATATATACTGGTTTTATTGTTTTTTAAATGCATTATAAATGTTTTTAAAATCTGTTGATTTTAATTTCTAATGTGGCATAATTATCAATAGATATAAGCAAAAATTATTTGGGGTCTTAAATAATTTTTAAGAGTGTAAAAAGTCCTGAGACCAAAAAATTTGAAAACTTCTGGTCTAGGAAAGAGATAAATGAAGGAAAGATGCCTATGTGAAGGGTACAGTTGCAAGAAATATTGTGATATTAGGAATTATTAAGATTTAGCAACTGTGGTTTGATGTGAGAGATGGGAAATAGTGAGGCTCTCAGTGTGATAGATATATTTTCAACCTGGGTAAGCAGAAAAATAGTAGTGCCTTGAATAGAAATACAGAAGTTTGGAAGAAGGATAGATTTTGGAGGAAAGATTATGGAATGATATCTGGGATGAAAATTGCAACCTTTCTATGCCTGCCCATCCTGTAGGAATCACTTTATCCTACCAAAACAAAAGAGGAAACTTGACTTTTATAGACCATGCCCCAGAATTCAGAGGCTGCCTGACATCCCTCCTCCCCAAAGAAGCCTGCTACAGTTGCAAGGTGATTTGGGGGCCTGGTATTTGTGTGAAGGGTACCAGAATTTTGCTTGCATGGTTACTGGTGTTTGTGCTAGGGTTCAAGTTTTAAGGGGCCAATGCCTAGCGTTGAAAGAAGCTGGAGTTTGCACTACTACTAGCCGGTTGTGCACTTATAAGGAGTGGTGTAACTGTGCTGAAGACAAGCCCAAGGATTGACGATTTTGGAGAGGGTGAAATGTTGCTCATCTGTCTTCTGATTGGTTGATCATGTACTCCTTTGGGGCTATACCATGTCCCCCAACTTTGGAGAACACTGGACCAGAAGACTATTGAAGTTCTTTTTAACTTACATGTTTTATGATTGTGAATTGACAGGGCAATCTTTTTTTTTTTGCTGAGGCAATTGAGGTTAAGTGACTTGCCCAGGGTCACACAGCTAGGGAATGTTAAGTGTCTGAGACCAAATTTGAACTCAGGTCCTCCTGACTTAAGGGCTGGTGCTCTATCCACTGCGCCACCTAGCTGCCCCAGGGCAATCCTTTTGTAGGCATTTTCTTCCCTCCTAAAAGGCTGATTTTTCCACCTTTTATTTTCTTTTTTTTTAAATTTTATTTTATTTGAAAAAACAGTAAGAAAAAAAAAGAAAAACAGAAAAGAAATACAAAACAAAATAAAACATTGTTGTGTGCCCAGCAGAACATCAGGGAGGATTCAAAATATATAACAACAAATTACCAGATCAAAAGAGTATATATTAGTACAAGAAATTATATTCATGAGTGTCCATTTTTTCTTTACTCCCTTGTAATTTGTTCTATGGTTTTCTGCTGCACCCACCTTATTTACTTTATTATTTTTTCCCCTCTTTCATCCCCCCTCACCCTTAAGCAAACTACAGTTAGGAAAAGATATATTTTTATTGTTCTGTAAGAAACGACAAGCAGGATGATTTCAGAGAGGCCTGGAGAGACTTACATGAACTGATGCTGAGTGAAATGAGCAGAACCAGGAGATCATTATACATGGCAACAACAATACTATATGACTATCAATTCTGATGGACAAGGCTCTCTTCAACAATGAAATGTTTCAAACCACTTCCAGTTGTTCACTGAAGTAAGCCATATACACCCAGAGAGATGAATGTGAAATGTGGACCACAACGAACATTTTCATGCTCTCGATTGATGTTTGCTTGCATTGTGTTTCCTTTATCTGATTTTTCTTTCTTGTAGATACGATTTTTCTTGCACAACAATGATAAGTGTGGAAATATGTATACATATATTCGATTTGTCAAGGATTTTAACATAATTAACATGTAGTGGACATCCTGCCATCTGCGGGAAGGGTGGGGACTGGGGGTAAAATTTATAATGGAAAGCTTTGTAAAGGTCAATGCTGAGGAACTACCCATATATATGTTATGCAAATAAAAAAAAATAAAAAGAAAAAAAAGAAAAGATATATGTATACATATGTAGACATACATATAGATATATAGATATATATATACGTACATACATATATTCACACTCACACACCCCACATACACACATGCCTATCCCTACTGCCTTTTTAATTAAATTCTGCTCCATAATTTGCCTTGCTATTACTTAACCTCCCCCCACTCTAGGATCCCCCCTTGTCTTCTTCCCTCACCCTTTACTTCCTTATCTGCTCATCCCAACCCCCTTATTTCTTCATAGATTTTGAAGGGTGCTATACCCATCATGGCTTCAAGCCGTCTTGATTTTTCACCAATTTATGTTCTCTCTGAGGTGCAAATTTGTTCTGTTTTTTGGGAAAATCTGGAGAGTTTGAAATTTACCAACCTATACCACCATCTTCCCAGAATCTTCCCTACCTTTCCTTTTTTCTTTTTTTGCTGAGGCAATTGGGGTTAAGTGACTTGCCTAAGGTCACACAGCTAGGAAGTGTTAAGTGTCTGAGGCTAGATTTGAATTCAGATCCTCCTGACTTCAGGACTGGTACTCTATTCACTGCATCATCTAGCTGCCCCCCTTTTCTTTCTTTTAAGAAATTAAAAAAAAATTCTGTACTTATAAAAACCCCCAAACTCGAACATATCTCTATGTTTAAATATGGAAAAAGAGGTTTAGAGGTTTAAATGTGAAATCATGTGTATCTATTTTATATATGGTTTGCTTTTTCCCCATTTATTTTATTTTTAATTTATGGAATAAAAAGCATAATGTAAAAAAAAAATATATATATATATATTGCACTTGAATCTGCAAAGCTGGGGCAGCTAGGTGGCGCAGTGGATAGAACACCAGCCCTGAAGTCCAGGAGGACCTGAGTTCAAATTTAATCTCAGACACTTAACATTCCCTAGCTGTTTGACCCCGCCAAGTCACTTAACCTCAATTGCCTCAGCAAAAAGAAAAAAACCCCCAAAACCTGAAAGCTGTTATGTATAATTTTCTATTCTTTTTTTTTAAATTGCTTATAGTATTTTATTTTTCCAAATACATGCAAAGATAGTTTCATTCACTTTTGTGTTCCAAATTTTTCTTCCCCTGTTTCTTACCACAAGACAGCAAGCAATCTGATATAGGCTAAACTTGTGCAGTTCTAAACATATTTCCATATTTGTCATGCTGCTCAAGAAAAAATTAGCTCAAAGAAGGGGGGAAAAAGAGAGAAAAAACTAGTGAACAAAAAGCACAACAACAAAAACAAAAAGATGAAAATACTATGCTGTGATCCATATTCAGTCTCCATAGTTCTCTTTCTAGATATGGATGGCACTTTCCATCACAAGTCTATTGGAATTGTCTTGAATCATCTAATTGTTGAAAACAGCCAAGTCCATCACAGTTAATCACATAATGTTATTGTTGCTGTGTACAATGTTCTCTTAGTTCTACCCACTTCACTCAGCATCAGTTCATGTAAATATTTCAAGGCTTTTCTGAAATCAGCCTGCTTATCATTTCTTATAGGATGATAATATTCCATCACATTGCATATGTATGATGTTTTCTTAAAAAGTATATAATGCATTTCACATGTTACTTCAGAGATGTACTGCTTCCATGGTTCCTTTTGAACTTTGTTCTCTTCAGTGCTTTTAAAAAATGCTTCATTGACCTTCTTTCTTTCTTTTTTTAAAAATACATATTTCTTTATGAATCATATTGGGAGAGAAAAATCAAAACAAGGGAAAAACCATGTGAGAGAAGAAAAAATATAGAAAAAAAAATAAGTGAACATAGCATGTGTTGATTTACACTCAATCTCCATAGTTCTTTTTCTGAGTACAGATGTCATTTTCTATCCAAAGTTTATTGGGATTGTCTTTGCTCACTGAACCACTGAAAAGAACCAAATATTTCATAGCTGATCATTGCACATTCTTGCTCTTACAATTTATTCCTGGTTCTGCTTGTTTTGCTCAGCATCACTTCATGTAAATCTTTCCAGGCCTTTCTGAAATCAGCTTGTTCATCATTTTTTATAAATGAACCTTCAATGGCTCCTTTTTCTTTTTTCTTTTTTTTTGGGGGGAGGCAATTGTGACTTTTCCAGAGTCATCTAGCTAATAAGTATTTGATGCCAAATTTGAAGTCAGATCCTCCTAACTTCAGGGCCAGTGCTTTATTCATTGTACCATCTAGCTGCTCCAACTTCTTTCTTTTCATTTTTTTAGGGAGGATAACTTTCATTAACTTTCCTCCTATCCATCAGATTCTGTCTTGGTTTCCTGATCTTTCCCCTTATCTCTTCCCTCCACCCCATTTAAAAAAAAAAGAAAAGAAAAAATCCTTGTCAGTATAGTTAGTTGAACAAAACAAATTTATATATGGGCTATGGTAAATAATGTTTTTTTCATGATACATCTTGAGACCATCACTTTTCTGTCTGGAGGTAGTAATAAGCAGCATGCTTTACTTTGGGACTTCTGGAATTATGGTTGGTCTTTATATTGATCAGAGTTCTTAAATCTTTCATAGTTGTTTTTATTTTCATTGCTTTTGTTATTTATAAATTGTTTTCCTGGTTCTGTTTGCTTCTATCTGGATCATTATACATACACATCTTCTCAGATTTCTTTGCGATTGTCCCTTTTATCATTTCTCATACTACAAGAGAATTCTATTACATACCATAATTTAACAGTTCCCCAATTGGTGAGTACTCAGTTTCCCTTTTTTTTTTTTTTTTTTTTTTTTTTTACAGAAGAGTATTTGCCAAGAGTATTTCAGAGAAGAATAATCCTTAACTGCTCCCTCCACAAAAGAAATCCATCACTTTAACACCACATATGTTCTCCTATGGAACAGTTAGGGAGTACAATGGATAGCACACTGGACTGAGAACCAGAAAGATTCATCGTCCTGAATTTAAATCTGGCTTTACTAGCTGTGTGACCCTGGACAAGTCACTTAACCCTACCTGCTTAAATTCTTCATATATAAAATGAGCTGGAGAAGGAAATGGTAAACTATTCCAGTATTTTTGCTAAGAAAACTCCAAATGAGGTTATAAAAAGTCAGACATGACTGAAATGACTAAACAACAAAATACTTTCCTGATGATCCTCTAGGGCTGCAAATTTTGTATCCCCATGAACTTTGAAAAATTAAAACTGTACGGCAGTGGAAAAGACCTGGAGTTGATATCCTCAGGTTGCAGAATACATGATTTACATGAAAAGTGTGATAAATGCAATGATCAAGTATATATGACTAGAAAAGACAATGCGCTAAGTCTTATGTTAGGATTGTGGGCTAACAAATCCATAAAGCATATGTTGTACTAGTATTTGTAGGAATCAGAACTCTTGGTTAACCTGGTTGCTGAAACACAATTATGGGAACCTTGGGGAGGAACTAACTATAAAGGATACTTTTTTAGAGTTTGTGATAGAGAAGAGGAAAGCTGGCCAGTTAGATAGGCACAATGGATTTGGGGGAACATACTTAAAGGGTTTCAGTGAAAAGATAGAGGTAGGATCCCCATGGGGAACCTAGGAACCCAGAGATTCTTCGAGGTAAATTTACCCAAGAAAGATAAGAACCTGCATGAAATCTGTTGGCACAAACACAATAGTGAAGAAGTGAAGGAAGTGAAGAAGAAAAAGAAAATTGTCTCAAGAGACTAATAAATAAGTTCACGCAAATGAAATATCGATCATGTTAGATCTTAAAAAGATGCATATGGAAATTGGAAAGCAAGGGTAAGGAACTTAAGATGAATAAAAATGCATTGTTTTATGAGAAATGCCAGGAGTTCTAAAACTTAGAATAAACTATGACTGGTGATTTTTGTTAAAGATAACAAAGAGGGATTAAAAAAAAAAACTTCCAAGGGATTTATTAAAGAAGTATGTAATTCTTAAGATAGTTGTCTTTCTGTTTAATTCTGGGCACAACTTGTTGGGGGCAGGAAGAAAATTAAAGAAAGAACTATTGCTTGATATCATTGATAGCCTGATAATGATAAAATTGAATTATCCAATTTATACATTGTTTTTGTTTTCTTTTGTAAGGGGAATAATCGTTGGCCTGAGAAGAATAAAACAAAAAATTAATTGTAGGGAATAGAAAACCAAAATAAGTGAGTACTACTGTCAGTATTGCCTTCTTCAAGTTGGCCATCAAGTCTGGATGAATGGTATCCTAAGTTAATGAAAGAACTGGTGAGTGTGATTTCATTGGGTTACTGTCATTGTTCTTTGGAAATCATGAAGCACAGGAGAGGTGCTTGCAGGACTGTAAATACGTAAAATTTCACATTTATGGGAAAGTAAGTATGTGGGACTATAGTTGTTAATATTCTCTCAGGTGTGCTTTTCTGATAATAATATGCAAATTTTTTACATGCCTATGATATCTTCTTTTCCTTCAGAATCTTGTGAGTCATGTGTTTTCAGTTGTGTCACTTCTAGCATGAAACTGTACTAGGTATACTTAATCTAATCCAGCTGCTTTTCCTGATTTTGTTCTTTTTATTATTATTTATTATTTTTCCCCTCTCCTTTAGGCATATCCAGGATTGTGATATTAGACTTCAAGTGTAGTGGTTCTTATTACTGATATTGGTGGTGGCAAGAAGTTTGTCATAAAAATATTTGAATATTTTCTATTTTTCTTAGTCTTGTTGCCTTCCTTCCCTTTTTTTTTTTTTTTTTTCTTTTTGCTTTTTGCTGAGGCTATTGGGGTTAAATGACTTTCCCAGGGTCACACAGCTAGGAAGTGTTAAGTGTCTGGGGTCAGATTTGAACTCAGGTCCTCCTGACTTCAGGGCTGGTGCTCTATCCACTGCACCACCTAGCTGCCCCCCTCCTTCCATTTTTATCTTTAAAGTAATCTTAGAATAGCTTTGTTTAGTTTAGTCTCTTGGTGAACACAGTTTCCTAGAAAAGATCAATAGGTACACAAAGTTTAGTCTAAGCTTCCACAGAGGGAAAAAATAGGAAGATGAAAAGTGCCTTTTAGAGAAACAACTTATAGAGATCATCTATAAGTAGCTTTTTCATGAACAAATGAACAGTAACTTAGGCCTAGACTTAAATAAGATGAAGAGAATTGGATTGCTTTGGGAAAAGTATACAAGAAGCAAGTTTTCTACCAATTTTATATGATTGTGAAAATCACATGTATATGAATGTTATGGAATATTATTGCTCTATAAGAAACGACCAGCAGGATGATTTCAGAGAGGCCTGGAGAGACTTGCATGGACTGATGCTGAGCAAAATGAGCAGAACCAGGAGAACATTATACACAGCAACAAGACTATACGATGATCAATTCTGATGGACATGGTTCTCTTCAACAATGATGTGATTCAAACCAGTTACTATTGTTCAGCGATGAAGATAGTCATATACATCCAGAGAGAGGCCTGAGGGAACTGTGCGGACCACAACACAGCATTTTAATGTTTTCTGTGAATATTTCCTTGCATTTTGTTTTTCTTCTTAGGTTGTTTTTTTTTTTTTCTTTCTAGACCTGATGTTTCTTGTGCAATAAGATAACTGTATAGCTATGTATACATATATTGGATTTTTCATATAATTTAACATATTTAGCATGTATTAGATTACCTGTCATCTAGGGGTGGGAGGTGGGGGGGAAGGAGGGGAAAAGCTTGGAACAAAAAAAAAAAGTTATGCAAAGGTTAATGTAGAAAAATCACTTATATATTCTGTAAATAAAAAGCTTTTAATTAAAAAAAAAGAAAATCATGTGCTACAATATGAAGAATTAAAAATGAGCATCCCAATGGGCATCTATTAACTGTAATGTAGTAGATGTGAGAAGTCTGCAACATAAAAAAATATAAAGAAATTAAAAGAACTGGAGTAAAGAAAATGTCAACAGAGAAAATTATATGAACATCAAGGAAGATTGTATAATCAAATGGTCAGAGCAAGAGCTAACACCTAGACAGCTCAGGTATATCATTTGGGGAAATCCAGCAAGGTCCCCAACATACTGGTTGAATCACTGCCTCCACCTCACTGCTTACCCTAACTTTGAACTGGGGGAAATGGATAAGCTACATACAGAATAAGGGGGACAGGGAAAGATTGTACATTAATGTAGGGAAAGGTACCTACATTAATGAAAATATGCCTATTCAACTGTGAAAAATTTAGGGAGGAAAAAAAAAAAAAGATCACTAAGACCTAGAATGGGCTCCATTAAAAACAAGTTAAGCCAGATTAATCTTTCTTCTCCTCCCCCTTCCCCTTTTTTTACTTGAGTATTATATTGGTAGGTAAAGGAAATGATGTAGACATTCAAGTTTCTCAAAGACAAGGACCATTTCTAATTTGTCTAGCCTCTTAACACTCTTTCTATTAACTATCACAGAAATCTGGTTCTCCTCAGATAGTGTATCCCCAGCAGTCCTTAAATTCAAGTTGTGCAGGGGGTGGGGGGGAGTGGAGCCAAGATGGTGGAGATCAGACAGGAGTCTCTGTAACCTCTTCTAACCTTCCCTCAAGCCAACAACATATGAAGCCTCTAGACTGATTTTGAAGCAAAAAAATCCACAATATCTGGAGGACAACACGATTCTAGAAGAAGATACTCTGGAAGAACTTCAAAACAGGTCTGTCTTAATTGGGCAGGGCGGTGGTCTGCTGAACCCAGACTGCAGCACAGGGAGACCAGGGCAGGGAGCTGGAACAGGAGTCAGAACAGGAGTGGGAGCGTTGTGCTTTTCACACACCTGGGAGTCTTCTGCGGGCCTCTTGGGCCAATCTGTCCTGATTGTGGGCAAGTGGTTTGGAGGGTCTGCTTTTTGTGGGGGGGTAGAACCACTGAGCCCCTGATGAGCATCAGACCTAGCTGCCATTAGACAGCACCCTAGGGCGATCAATCAGTAGGACTGATCAGCACCTGAAATAATTCAATCAGCAGAACTGCCCAGTACCTGAAATAATTCAATCAGCAGAACTGCCCAGTACCTGAAATAACTCAATCAGCAGAACTTCCCCAGGGCAAATTAAAGCAGCTGTCCCACCTTTGCCTTAAACAGACCTCATACCTTTAAAAAAAATGAATAAAAAACCAAAAAGAGCTCTCACCATAGACAACTTTTATGGAGAGAGGGAAGAACAGACCTCAAATCCTGAGGCCCCTAAAGGTAAAGCAACTCCAGAAAAAGCCCCAAAGAGAGACACAAACTGGACTCCATGTCACAAGGCTTTCTTTGAAGATTATATAAAGGATATTAAAAGAGAGTTAGAAGAAACATGGAGAAACGAAATGAGATCACTGCAAAATAAAATAGAAAAAATGGAAAAAGAATGCAATGAACAAAAAAATGTAATTGGTCAATTGCAAAAGGAACTGAAAACAGTAACTGAAGAAAATAAGACATTAAAAATTATAATCGAAGAATTGGAAATGAATGACTCATCAAGACTTCAAGAATCAGTCAAACAAAAACAAAAAAATGAAAACATAGAGAAAAACATGAAATATCTTCTAGGAAAAACAACTGACCTGGAAAATAGATCTAGGAGAGACATTCTAAGCATTATAGGGCTTCCTGAAAGTCATGATGAAAAAAAGAACCTAGACACTATCTTCCAGGAAATCATAAAAGAAAACTGCCCTGATATTTTAGACCCAGAAGGCAAAATACTTATTGAAACAATCCACCGATCACCTCCAGAAAGAAACCCAAAAATTAAGTCCCCCAGAAATATTGTGGCTAAATTCCAGAACTATCATACCAAGGAAAAGATATTACAAGAAGCCAGAAAGAAACAATTTAAATATCGGGGAGCCACAATTAGGATCACACAGGACCTCGAAGCTTCTACTTTGAAGGATCAAAGGGCCTGGAATCAGATATTCCGAAGGGCAAAGGAACTTGGATTACAGCCAAGAATAAGCTACCCAGCTAGAATGAGCATTATCTTCCAGGGAAGAAGATGGTCATTCAATGATATAGGAGAATTTCACCTATTTCTACTGAAAAGACCAGAACTGAACAAAAAATTTGATCTACAAACACAGAACACAAGAGAAACATAAAAAGGTAACAAGAAAAAAAAAAACTCTTGAGAACTATATTTATGTTATAGATACTTATAGAATAGGATTGATTTTATGAATCTATTTTTACATTATGATTATGATATGATTACTGTGATTTTATGATTATTATGATACGATAAACTGAAAAAGAAATTAGAGGTAGAAAAGGGATAACACTGGAAGAAGAGGAAAAGGAGGTAAAATAAGGGAAATTACATCACATATAGAGGCAAAGAAAACCTATAATGATTGAGGGGAGAAAAGGGAGGGGAATGAGAATTGGGTTAATCTCCATCTCATCAGATTTGGCTCAGAGGGAATAATAGAGGTACTTATAAGGAAACAGGAGGGAAAGGGGGAAAAAGGGGGGGTGGGGCTCTAAAGGGGAAGGATTGTTTGAGGGAAGGGGTTATCAAAAGCAAAATAGTAGGGAGGAGGGAAAGGAGATAAGAAAGAGAAAAGCATAAGCTAGGGTAAATAAGATGGCAGGAAATACAGAATTAGTTATTTTAACTGTGAATGTGAATAGAATGAACTCTCCCTTAAAGCAGAAGCAGATAGCAGAGTGGATTAAAAACCAGAATCCAACAATATGTTGTATACAAGAAACACATCTAAAACATAGAGATACATACAGGGTGAAGGTAAAAGGCTGGAGCAGAATCTATGATGCTTCAGGTGAACAAAAAAAAGCAGGGGTAGCAATCCTGATCTCAGACCAAGTAAAAGCAAAGATAGACTTCATTAAAAGAGACAAAGAAGGAAATTATATCTTCCTAAAGGGTACCATAGATAATGAAGCAATATCAATACTAAACATATATGCACCAAGTGGTATAGCATGGAAATTCCTAGAGGAAATGTTCAGAGAGATGCAAGAAGAAATAGACAGCAAAACTATAATAGTGAGGGATCTCAACCTCCCACTCTCAGAACTTGATAAATCAAACCACAAAATAAATAAGAAAGAAGTTAAGGAGGTAAACAAAATGTTAGAAAAGTTAGGTATGATAGAACTTTGGAGGAAATTAAATGGAGACAGAAAGGAGTTTACTTTTTTCTCAGCAGTCCATGGAACTTATACAAAAATTGACCATGTGTTAGGACACAAAAACCTCAAAATCCAATGCAGGAAGGCAGAAATAATAAATGTATTTTTTTTCAGATAATGACGGAATAAAAATCACATGCAATATAAGGCCAGGAGAAAATAGACCAAAAACCAATTGGAAACTAAATACTTTTATCCTAAAGAATGAGTGGGTGAAACAGCAAATTATAGACACAATTACTAATTTCATCCAAGAGAATGACAGTAATGAGACAACATACCAAAATTTGTAGGATACAACCAAAGCCGTAATAAGGGGAAATTTTATATCTCTAGATGCTTATTTGAATAAAATAGAGAAAGAGAAAATCAATGAATTGGGCTTGCAACTAAAAAAGCTAGAGAAAGAACAAATTAAAACCCCCCAATCAAATACCAAACTTGAAATCCTAAAAATAAAAGGAATGATTAATAAAATTGAAAGTAAAAAAACTATTGAATTAATAAATAAAACTAAAAGTTGGTTTTATGAAAAAACCAACAAAATAGATAAACCTCTAGTTAATTTAATTAGAAAAAGGAAAGAGGAAAATCAAATTGTTAGTCTCAAAAATGAAAAGGGAGAACTTTCCACCAATGAAGAGGAAATTAGAGCAATAATCAGGAGTTACTTTGCCCAACTTTATGCCAATAAATTTGATAACCTAAGTGAAATGGAGGAATATCTACAAAAATATAGATTGCCCAGATTAACAGAAGAGGAAATAAATTACTTAAATAGTCCCATTTTAGAAAAAGAAATAGAACAAGTCATTAATCAACTCCCTAAGAAAAAATCCCCAGGACCAGATGGATTTACATGTGAATTCTACCAAACATTTAAAGAACAATTAA
>JAJPUD010006047.1:51714-62491 GCA_023553655.1 Myrmecobius fasciatus | reverse complement strand
TAAGTTCTTGAGAAAAAAAAATGTTTCTATTCTAAAAAATCTTATGAACATGTTAAAAAATTAAAAAGCATTGTATAAATCTTGGTTTAAGTAAATGTGACATTTTTAGAGAAGCTCATGTTCTGCCAGATATGACGTGATGACCACAAGGTACATTTACCTTTAGTTAAAGTTTCACTATTGTTATATTGTTTGATGAATTTATTCTGTACATTCTTTTTTTCTAAGAAGCATTGCACCTGGGGTCCTGGGAATTTCTGGGCCCCAAGAAAATCTTGTAATCCTAGCCAAATAATTGTCCTATCTCTAATCAACCCTAACTTTGTAAGACTATAAAAATCACAAGCTTTCTTGAGTAATTTGAACAAGCTTTTGCCAATAAATCGAACTTGATGACCACGCCATAGAGTGTGCTGTCTCTTGTTCCACTTCACCAACTCCAACCCTCCATTCAAGAACCTAGTTCCCCGGGGAGGCTGGACCTCCGCAGAATATTATTGTTCTGTAAGAAACAATCAACAGGAGGTTTTCAGAGAGACCTGGAGAGACTTGCATGAACTGATGCTGAGTGAAATCAGCAGAAACAGGAGAACATTATACACAGCAACAATACTATATGATGATCAATTCTGATGGACATGGTTCTCTTCAACAATGATGTGATTCAAACCAGTTCCTATTGTTCAGCGATGAAGATACATCCAGAGAGAGAGGCCTGTGGGAAATGAGTATGGACCACAACACATCATTTTAACATTTCTGTGAATTATTTTCATGCATTTTGTTTTCCTTCTTAGGTTGTTTTTTTTCTTCTTCTCTTTCTAGATCTGATGTTTCTTGTGCAGTAAGATAACTGTATAGATATGTATACATGTATTGTATTTGTCATATAATTTATCCTATTTAGCATGTATTAGATTACCTGTCATCTAGGGGTGGGGGTGGGGGGAAGGAGGGGAAAAGCTTGGGGAAAAAAAGTTTTTGCAAAGGTCAATGTAGAAAAATCACTCATATGTTTTGTAAATAAAAAGCTTTTAATAAAAAAAATCAAGTTGTGCCTTCTCTCATACCCTTGGTCACACTGATCCTAGTGTATGAATGTTATGGAATATTCTTGTTCTGTAAGAAATGATCAACAGGATAATTTTAGAGAGGCCTGGAGAGACTTATATGAACTGATGCTAAGTGAAATGAGCAGAACCAAATCATCAATGTACAATGTACATTGTACATTGCAATAAAAAGATTATACAAGAGATGATGGAGGTGGCTCTCTTCAACAATGAGATGATTCAGACCAGCTCCAATGATCTTGTGATGAAGAGAGCCATTTACACCCAGAGAGAGGACTGTGGGAATTGAGTGTGATTCACAACATAGCATTTTCACTCTTTTCGTAGTTATTTGCTTGCATTTTATTTTCTTTCTCATTTTTTTTTCAGGTTTGATTTTATTTTTCTTGTTCAGCAAGATAATTGTATAAATATGTGTGCATATATTGGATTTAACATATATTTATGTTATATACATATATACTATGTTTAACATATATTGGACTAATTGCCATCTAGGGGAGGGGATGGGGGAAGGGAGGAAAAATTGGGACACAAGGTTTTGCAGGGGTTAGTGTTGAAGAATTATCCATGCATATGTTTTAAAAATAAAAATCTTTAATCAAAAAATAAAGAAACCACATGCGAAGTTATATAAAATATATCCATAAAAGTCAAGTTTTAAAAGAAAACATAATCTCCCATTTTCACTAAGCGAAAACAAAAACCCTCAAGAAAAATTAAGTTAAAAATAGAGAAATAGAGAATGCTTCAATCTGTATTCAGACATAATCAGTTCCTTCTCTGGTTATTGACAGGATTTTTCATTATAAGTTCTTTAGAGTAGTTGTGGATGATTGTACTACTTAGAATAACAAAGTCATTTACAGTTGGTCATCCCAGAATATTGCTATTTTTTGTATACAATTATATGTATACATATACATGTATACATGTTTGTTTGTTTTTTTCCTGAGAGCATCCTGCTCATAATTTCCCAGAAAACAATAATATTCCATCTGAGAAACTTGCTTCAAAAAAAATTTTTTAACAATTACTATTGGGGCAGCTAGGTGGCGCAGTGGATAGAGCACCAGCCCTGAAGTCAGGAAGACCTGAGTTCAAATATGATCTCAGACACTTAACATTCCCTAGCTGTGTGACCCTGGGCAAGTCACTTAACCCTAATTGCCTCAGCAAAAAGCAAAAAAAACAAAACAAAACAAAACAAAAACCAATTACTATTGTTAATTGTATTTCCCCTCATTTATCTTCTCTCTCCTTTCATCTTGTCCCTTCTCAAAAGTGTTTTGCTACCAATCACTCCCTCCTCAATATGCCCTTTCTTTTATTACCACCCCTCCTGCCCATATCCCATTCCCCTCCTATTTTTCTGCAGAGTAAGATAGATTTCTATGCCCCATTGAGTGTCTTATATTGTATGTTATTTACAATACCCCATATTGAATGCTATTTCCTATTTGAGCCAATTCTGATGAGAATAAGGTTCACTTCACTCAACTTTTCTTCCTCCTCTTCCCTTCTACTGTAAAAGCTTTTGTTTTTTTATGGGAGATAATTTGCGCTATTCCACTTTTCCCTTTCCCTTTTTCCTAGTACATTCCTCTCACTCCTTAATTTAATTAAAAAAAAGATATTGTTCCTTCATATTCATCTCACATCTATGCCCTCTGTCTCTATATACTCTTTCCAACTACCATACGTTCAAGTATCATTCTCCCATGTAGGAATGTAAACAGATACACTTTATTAAGTTCCTTATGATATCACTTGCCTGATTACCTCCTTATGCTTTTCTAGAGTTTTGTATTTGAAAATTAAATTTTCCATTCTGCTGTAATCTTTTCCTCATCACTGCTTGAAAATCATCTCTTTCTTTGAATGACCAGCTTTTCCTCTGAAGAATTATACCCAGTTTTGCTGGGTAGGCAATTCTTGGTTGCAATTCTAGCTCCATTGCTCCACTATACTTGAATTGTTTGTTTCCGAATGCGTGCAATTTTTGCCTTGATCTGGGAGTTCTGGAATTTGGCTATAATATTCTTTTTTATTTGTTTTTCATTTTTCATTTTATTAAAGCTTTTTATTTACAAAACATATGCATGGGTAATTTTTCAACATAGACCCTCGCAAAACTTTCTGTTCCAAATTTTCCCCTCTTTCCCCCCACCCCTCCTCTAGATGGCAAATAGTCCAATACATGTCAAATATGTTAAAATACATATTAAATCCAATTATGTATACAGATTTGTACAGTTATCTTGCTGCACAAGAAAAATCTGATCAAGAAAGAAAAAAAACCCGAGAGAAAACAAAATGCAAGCAAACATAAACAAAAAGAATAAAAATGCTATGTTGTGGTCCACACTCAGTTCTCACAGTCTTCTCTCTGGGTGCATATAGCTGTCTTCATTACTTAACAATTGGAATTGGTTTGAATCATCTCATTGTTGAAGAGAGCTCTGTCCATCAGAGTTGATCATCGTATGGTTTTGTTGTTACCATGAATAATGATCTTCTGGTTCTGTTCATTTCGCTTAGCATCAGTTTATGTAAGTCTCTCCAGGCCTCTTTGAAGTCATTGACTATAATATTCCTGGGAGTTTTTTGTTTTGGGATCTCTTTCAGGAGGTGATTGGTGGATTCTTTCATTTTCTATTGTACTCTCTAATTCTAAATAGGACAATTTCCCTTGATAATTCCAATGAAAGATAATGTCCAGGCTCTTTTTTTGTAGATCAACAATTTAAAAATTATCTCTCATGGATCTCTTTTCTAAATTAATTGTTTTTCCAATGAGATATTTCACATTTTTTTCTATTTTTAATTTTTTTTGCTTTATTGTATCTTGATTTCTTATTAAGAAGTCATGAGCTTATGAAAAGGTGCTCCAAGTCACTATTGATCAGAGAAATGCAAATTAAGACAACTCTGAGGTACTACTACACACCTGTCAGATTGGCTACAATGACAGGAGAAGACAATGATGAATGTTGGAGGGGATGTGGGAAAACTGGGACACTAATACATTGTTGGTGGAACTGTGAAAGGATCCAACCATTCTGGAGAGCAATCTGGAACTATGCTTAAAAAGTTATCAAATTGTGCATACCCTTTGACCCAGCAGTGTTTCTATTGGGCTTATATCCCAAAGAGATCTTAAAGGAAGGAAAGGGCCCCACATGTACAAGAATGTTTGTGGCAGCCCTTTTTGTAGTGGCTAGAAACTGGAAACTGAATGGATGCCCATCAATTGGAGAGTGGCTGAATAAATTGTGGTATATGAATGTCATGGAATATTATTGTTCTGTAAGAAACGACCAGAAGGATGATTTCAGAGAGGCCTGGAGAGACTTGTATGAACTGATAAGGAGTGAAATCAGTAGAACCAGGAGATCATTATACACAGCAACAACAATACTATATGATGATCAGTTCTGATGGACACGGCTCTCTTCAACAATGAAATGTTTCAAACCAGTTCCAATTGTTCAGTGAAGAAAGCCATATACACCCAGAGAGAGGGATACGAAATGTGGACTACAACATAACATTTTCATGCTCTATATTGATGTTTGTTTGCAATGTGTTTCCTTTTTCTGATTTTTTTTTGTTCATGCAGACACGATTTTTCTTGCACAGCAAGATAAGTATGGAAATATGTATACATATATTCGACTTGTCAAGTATTTTAATATAATTAACATGTAGTGGACTTCCTGCCATCTAGGGGAGGGGAGGGGACTAGGGGGAAAATTTGTAAAGGAAAGCTTTGTAAGAATCAATGTTGAAGAACTACCCATACATGTGTTATGCAAATAAAAAGCTTTGCATTTGCCCAATCCCATTTTTTAAGGAATTATTTTCCTCAGTTAGCTTTTGTTACCTCCTTTTCCAATTGACCAATTCTGCTTTTTAAGGCATTCTTCTCATTAGCCTTTTGTATTTCCTTTTGCACCTCTCTGAATTATTTCCCTAATTTTTCCTCTAAACCTCTTACTTGATTTTCAAAGTCCATTTTGAGCTCTTCCATGACCTGAGTCCAATTCTAATTTTTCTGGAGGCTTTGGATACAGGATCTTTGACTTTGTAATCATCCTCTGAGTATGTCTTGATCCTCCTGTCACCATAATAACTTCCAATGATCAGAAAGTTTTTTTTTTTGTTGTTGTTTTCTGTTTATTTACCTAGCCTATTACTCTGCTTTTAACTCTTTGTTAAAGTAGAGTTCTGTTTCCAAGGTGGAGAGTGCACTATCCCAAACTTCAGGGTACCTGTTTTCAGAAATTCTTCTAGAATCTGACCACAAACACTCTTTTCTGCTCTGGAGCTGTTAAGGAGGGTCCCTGTTCCTCTGTAGCTATGAGATCTAGTGTGCTGGCTGGGGCTTCACTGACCTGGGCTGTACTGAGACTACATACCAGACTCCCACCCCGTTGCCACAGATCTTCTCCACTGACCTTCCAACTCCCCCTTGGTGTCCCTGGGAGCCACTAGAAACCTCCATCACTGCTGCTGATTCAGAGGTTCTGCTTCATTGAAGCTGGAGTCTGGGCTGGAGTTGGAGCCAGGGTCAAGCTTGTGTTAGGAGTGTGTACTGGCTTCCCATTCCAATTCCACAGATTTTTTCTGCTGAACTTCCAGGTCCTCTCTGGTGTCTTTGGGCTGAGAGATCTGGAAGCCACCAGTACTGCCTCTTGATTCAGAGGCCTGGCTGGGCAAGGCTGGGGCTGCCAGTGTACCCTGCACCAGGACTGCAAACTGAATTCCCATCCTGGAGTCAAAGATCTTTTCTGCTGAACTTTTTAGTTGCCCTTGGCTGGAAAATGTTCTATGCATCTTTTTGGGTGTTCTGATGCTCTAAAATTTGTTCAGTCGTTATGTAAAGGAATTTGGAGCAGTTTAGTGGAGAAGTTGGGCAAGTTCCTGCCTTTATACTCTGCCATCTTGGATCCACTCCTGTGTAAAAGTATTGTTATGCATTTTTGGTGCGAGGTCTTTTTTGTAGACAATATACATGTAAATATATATATATGTATACATATATATATATTTAAAGCTTGTTATTTTCAAAACATATGCATAGATAATTTTCATCATTCACCCTTGCATTGTGTTCCAAATGTTTTTCTACCTCTCTTCCCTGATATAGCAAGTAATTCAATATATGTTAAACATGTACAATTCTTCTATATATATTTTCACAATTTTCATGCTGCATAAGAAAAATCAAAAAAGAAAAAAATGAGAAAAAGCAAAATGCAAGCAAACAACAACAAAAGTGGAAATATTATGTTGTGATCCACATTCAGTTCCTACAGTCCTTTCTCTGGGTTCAGATGGCTCTCTCCATCACCACTGGAACTGGCCTGAATCACCTAGTTGTTGAAAGTCCATCAAAATTGATCTTCTTATAATCTTGTTATTGCTGTATACAATGTTCTCCCAGCTCTACTCACTTTATGTAATTCTCTCCATGTAAATCTCTCCAGGCCTTTCTGAAATCATCCAATTTATCGTTTCTTATAGAACAATAATATTCCATAGCATTCATATACCATAATTTATTCAGGTATTCTCTAACTGATGGGAAGCCACTCAGTTTCCAGCTCCTTGCCACTACAAAAAGGGCTGCACATTTTTGCACATGTGCACATCATTTTGCACATCATTTTTAATGATCTCTTTGGGATGCAGGCCCAGTAAGGACACTATTGCATCAAAGGGTATGCACAATTTGATAGTCCTTTGGACATAGTTCCATATTGCTCTCCAGAATGGTTGGATCAGTAACTTCACCAACAATGTATTAATGTCCCAGTTTTCTCACAGCTCTTCCAACATTCATTATTATCTTTTCCTGTCATCTTAGCCAATCTGAAAGTTGTGTAGTTGTAACTCAAGTTGACAATTTGCATCAATAGTGATTTAGAGCATTTTTTTAATATGATTAGAAATGGTTCTAATTTCTTCATCTGAAAATTGCCTGTTCATTCCTTTGATGATTTATCAATTGGAGAATGGCTTGTATTCTTATAAATTTGAGACAAATCTCTATATATTTTAGAAATGAGGACTTTATCAGAACTCTTGGATATAAAAATGTTTTCCCAGTTTACTGCTTTCTTGTAGATAATATTGTACCAATTGCATCAAAACCTAGAATACTAGAGAACCTACTTAAAGAGATCAATGTCTCTTATAGTTTAACCTAATTATCCACATAGGAGCACGTGTCAATGAAGACACTTTCTTTTTAGAGTGTAATAACCTTTTTCCCCCTTAATTTTCAGTTTCAAATTTTCTCCCTTCCCTCTTTTCCTCCAGGCAAGCCATTTGATATAGTTTATACATGTGCAGTCATGCAAAGCTTATCTTTTTTTAAAATTTAATATTTTCATTTTTCCCAGTTACATGTAAAACAAATTTTTCACATTTGTTTTTAAAACTTTTTAGTTCCAGTTTCTCTCCCTTCCTCCCTCTCTACCCCCATCCTTCATTGAGAAGGCACATGTGAAGTTAATGCAAAAAATTTCTATAAAGGTCATGTTGCAAAAGAAAACATAAAACCCTCAAGAAAAATAAAGTAACCAAAAAAAGTATGCTTCAATTTGTATTCGGACACAACCAGTTCTTTCTCTGGGTATGGATCATGTATTGCTGAAAATAGCAAAGTTGTTCACAGCTAATCATTTCACAACATTCACAATAAGCTTTTACTGTGCACACAAGTACATTTCACTTTGCTTAAGTTCATGGAGGACTTTTCAGGTTTTTTTTTCTGAAAACATCCTGCTCATCATTTCCCATAAAATAATAATATTCCATCATAATCACATACCACAATTCATTCAGCCCTTCCCCAATTGATAGGCATCTCCTCAATTTCCAATTCTTTATCCTGATGAAAAAGCTGCTATAAATATTTTTGCATACATAGGTCCTTTTCCTTTTTTTAAAATCTCTTTTGGGATTCATGCCAACTGTAGTGATATTGTTAGGTCAAAGTATATATATGATTTTATAGCCCTTTGGGCATAGTTCATATCTTTTGATCATTTATCAACCTTCATCAGCGAAACTTGGTAAAGCATATTTCTATACCATTTATGTTGTAAAAGAAAACATAGACACCCTTCTTTCCCAGTAAAAAACAAGAAAAATTAAGTTGAAAAAGTATGCTTTGATCTCTCAATTCTTTCTCTATAAGTGGATAGCATTTTTCTTTTTTTTTTTTTTTTTCTTTTTTCTTTTTGCTGGGGCAGTTGGGTTTAAGTGACTTGCCCCAGGGTCACACAGGTAGGAAGTCTAAGGTCAAATTTGAACTCAGGTCCTCCTGACTTCAGGACTGGTGCTCTGTCCACTGCGCCACCTAACTGCCCCGGATAGTATTTTTCATCATAAGTTTTTCTGAATCGTTTTAAATCTTTGTGTTGCTGCTGGAAATAGTTGTTGTTTCTCCTTCATTTTTTTTTTCCTTTTTGCTGAGGCAATTGAGGCCAAGTGATTTGCCCAGGGCCACACAGCTAGGGAATGTTAAGTGTCTGAGACCACATTTGAACTCAGGTCCTCCTGACTTCAGGGCTGGTGCTCTAGCCACTACACGATCTAGGTGCCCCTCTCCTTCATTTTTGAAAAGGACTAATGACATCCTGAGAGTGATGTCTCAACTTGCTGATGAATTGGATTTAAGTTAGGCAAAGCTCTACTAAGTCATTAGCTTCACTCTCTTCTTCAGTCATCAGAGTCTAGTGGCAAAACATAAATCAAGAGGACTGGCAATGCTCTACAATGTAGTGGGTAACTGTAGCCTTTCTAAATTAAGGTCTTTCCCAGGTCTCAGTTTTTCTGAAGCAATGTCCATTCAATGACTAAGGGCTAGGCAAAAATTGAGACAAAATTTTTATTTTATCTGAAAGATGGGAAGGGAAGACCCTTAGAGTTTCTGGCCTGAACAGAAAAAAATTGTATATTATACTTATTCTAATTTATCAAAACCTAAATAGTGAGGCTTGGGCTGAGGGCTATTATTGGCCATTCAATTAAAGTCAAAGTGATTTGAATTTAAAGACATAGTTTAGTAGCTCCATTTGAAACACAATGGGCTTTTTAAAAGCCTGTTTTTAAAATTTATATTTCAAGAAATCATAAAAAAAGAGCAGAGGACAAAAAGTAAATTGTACCAGTTTTTTGGAAAAAAAAAAAACCTAGCCTCCAAAACCCATTTTTTTTTTATTATATTAGCTAATCTAATAGGTATAAGATAGTACCTCAGAAAATGCTTTTAATTTGCATTTCTCTAATCAAAAGCAATTTAGAGTATTTTTTCCCATATAATTATAGATAACTTTGATTTCTTTTTCTGAAAACTGCCTCTTTTATAGCCTTTGACCATTATCAATTGGGGAATGACTTGTAATCTTACTAATTTGACTAAGTTATCTATATGTTTGAGAAATGAGACGTTTATCAGAGAAACTTAGTACAAAATTTCCCTCCAATTTTCTGTTTCTTTTCTAATCTTGGCTGCATGTATCTAAGACTGACATTGCAATAGGAGAAGAGGTTCATTAGATAAGAATTACCTGGAAGCTGGACTGGTTTCTCAAAGGAAAAGGCTTTGTCATGTAAAGTAGAATAGGACCAAACAGCATCAAGGGACTGGTTGGTCTAAGGGGGGTCCTCCAGGTTAGATATTTTATAGGAAAAAGGAGTGGAAGGGGAGATGTTTACTTCTTAACCATTGGCCAAATTTTGGGGAAAACAAGGATTAGCATGTAGCAGGGCCCAAGCTTCCTTGCATCCTGTGTACTGGGACCCAAGCTCTTTGTACCTGGGTTTATGATTAACTATGTCCTGTTTATCACAATGTAAGCCTCATGCCTGATGGGCAACACCAACTTGTTTTTCTTCCCTTGCCCCTATTTAATTTTCTTCAGAAATCTATTTATATTTAACTTTTCTAAAATTCTATTCATTTCCTTAATTTATTTCTTGTTTATTTTTTAGTCAGATTTATCTAGTTTTGAAAAGGGAAAGTTGAGATGTGTTTCACGTGTATAGTTTTACTATGTATTTTCACCTGTAATTGATTTAACTTTCCCTGTAAGAATTTGGATACTATACCTTTTGGTGCATATATATTAAGTATTGATATTACTTCATTGTTGGGGCAGTTAGATGGCATAGTGGATATAGCACCAGCCCTGGAATCAGGAAGATGAGTTCAAATGTGGCCTCAGATACTTAGTATTTTCTAGCTGTGTGACCTGACCCTAGGCAAGTTACTTAAATGCCTCACAAAAGGAAAAAAAAAAAGATTATTTCATTGTCTGTGGTACCTTTTTAGCAAAATATTAGTTTCTCTGCTCATCTCTTTTAATTAGATCTATTTTTGTTTTGTCTAAGATAGGATTGTTATCCCTACTTTTTTTTTTTTTAATTTCAACTGAAGCATAATAGATTCTATTCTAGTCTCTTAAGTAACTCGGTGTGTGTCTCTTTGCTTCAAGTATGTTTCTTGTAAACAACATATTGTACAATTCTGGTTTTTAATTTACTCTGCTATCTATTTCCGTTTTATGGGTGTTCATTCTATTCACATTTAGTTATAATTACTGCATATTTCCCTCCATCCTATTTTTCCTTGTTTTATCTTCTCTCTCTCTCTCTCTCTCTCTCTCTCTCTCTCTCTCTCTCTCTCT
>JAJPUD010006047.1:5941-51704 GCA_023553655.1 Myrmecobius fasciatus | reverse complement strand
TCTCTCTCTCTCTCTCTCTCTCTCTCTCTCTCTCTCTCTCTCTCTCTCTCTCCCCCTCTGTCTCTCTCCCCCTCCCCTCTCTCTCTCCTTTTTATCTGTCCTTCCTGAAGTTTTATTTAAAAAATTTTAATTAATTTTTTTGGTTATACATGTAAAATCATTTTTAAAAAACCTATTTCCTTATGAATCACATTGGGAGAGAAAAATCAGAACAAAATGGAAAAACCACAGAAGGAAAAAAAAGTGAACATAGCATGTATTGATTTATATTCAGTATCCATGGTTCCCTCTCTGGATGCAGATGGTCTTTTCCATCCACAGTTTATTGGGATTGCCTTGGATCACTGAACTCCTAAGAAGAACCAAGTCTGTCATAGTTCATCATCCCACAATCTTGCTGTTACTGTGTATAGTGTTTTCCTGATTCTGCTTGTTTTGTTCAGCATCAGTTCATGTAAATCTTTCCAGGTCTTTCTAAAATCATCTTGTTCATCATTTTTCATAAAACAATAATATTCCATTACTTTCATATACTGTAACTTATTCAGCCATTCCTTAAGTGATGGACTTCTACTCATTTTCCAATTCTTTGTCACCACAAAAAGAGCTGCTACAAACATTTTTGCATATGTAGGTCCTTTTCCCTTCTTTATGATTTCCTTGGGATACAGAACCAGTATTGGCACTGCTGGTTCAAAGGGTATGCACAGTTTTATAGCCCTTTGGGCATAGTTCCAAATTGCTCTCCAAAATAGTGGGATCATTTTACTACTTCACCAACAATGCATTTGGGAATGCACTGTGTTCTAGTTTTCCCATATCCCTTCCAACATTTATCATTATCACCTTAGCCAATCTGAAAGGCATAAGGTGGTACCCCAGACTTGCTATAATTTTCATTTCTCTAATCAATAGTGATTTAGAGTATTTTTTCATATGATTGTAGATAGCTTTAATTTCTTCATCTGAAAATCATCTCTATCAATTGAGGAATAACTTTGTATTCTTATAAATTTGACAGTTCTAAATATATTTTAGAAATGAGGCCTTTATCAGGAACACCAAAATTTAAAAAAAAAAATTGCAGCTTCGTGCTTCACTTTTTTTTTTTTTGGTTGCTTTTTGCTGAGGCAATTGGGGTTAAGTGACTTGCCCAGGGTCACACAGCTAGGGAATGTTAAGTGTCTGAGATCAGATTTGAACTCAGGTTGTCCTGACTTCAAGGCTGGTGCTCTATCCACTGCGCCACCTAGCTGCCCTGTGCTTCACTTTTAATCTAGTTTCTTTTGGTTTTGCTTGTGCAAATCCTTTTTAGTTTAATGTAATCAAAGTTGTCCATTTTGTATTTCATAATATTCTCTTGTTCTTCTTTGGCCGTAAATACCTCTTTTCTCCAAAGATCTCATAGTTAACTATCCCTTGCTCTCCTAATTTGCTTATAAAGTATCATCCTTTATGCCTAAATCATGCACCTATTTTGACCTTATTTTGGTAGGAGTGTGAGATGTAGGTTTATGCTGAGTTTCTGACATAATATTTTTCAGTTTTCCCACCAATTTCTGTGAAATAGTGAGTTCTTATCCCAGTAGCTAGAGATTTGGGGTTTATCAAATTCTAGATTACTATAGTTTTTGAGTATTATGTCATGTGTATCTAACTTATTCCACTGATCCACTACTCTATGTATTAGCCATTACTATATGTTTTTGATGACTGTTGCTTTATTTTTATTAAAGCTTTTTATTTGTAGAACATATGAGTAATTTTTCTACATTGACCTTTGCAAAATTTTTTGTTTCAAATTTTTCCCCTCCTTCCTCCCACCACCTCCCCTAGATGGCAGGTAATCTAATACATGTTAAATATGTTAAAATATATGATAAATCCAATATATGTATATATATATATGCAGTTATCTTGCTGCACAAGAAAAATCAGATCTAGAAAGAGAAAAAAAAATAAAACAACAACCCAAGAAGAAAAAGAAAATGCAAGCAAACATTCACAGAAAGCATTAAAATGCTATGTTGTAGTCTAACAATCAGTTCCCACAGGCCTCTCTCTGGATGTTATATGGCTTTCTTCATCACTGAACAATAGGAATTGGTTTGAATCACCTCATTGTTGAAAAGAACCATGTCCATCAGAATTGATCATTATATAGTCTTGTTGCTGTGTATATTGATCTCCTGGTTCTGCTCATTTCACTCAGCATCAGTTCATGTAGGTCTCTCCAGGCCTCTCTGAAATCATCCTGCTGGTCATTTCTTACAGAACAATAATATTCCATGACATCCATATACCAAAATTTATTCAGCCATTCTCCAATTGATGGGCATCCATTCTAGCCACTACAAAAAGGGCTGCCACAAACATTTTTGCGCATGTGTGTCCCTTTCCCTCCTTTAAGATCTCTTGGGATACAGGCTCAGTAAAAACACTGCTGGGTCAAAGGGTATGCACAGTTTGATAACTCTTTGATAACTCTAGAGATTGTTTTCTAGAGTGGTTGGATCTGTTCACAGTTCTACCAGCAATGTATCAGTGTCCCAGTTTTCCCACATCCCCTCTAACATTCGTCATTTTCTTTTCCTGTCATCTTAGCCAATCTGACAGGTGTAGTAGTATCTCAGAGTTGTCTTAATTTGCATTTCTCTGATCAATAGTGATTTGGAGCACCTTTTCATATGACTAGAAATAGTTTCAATTTCTTCATCTGAAAATTAATTGCTGTTTTATAATAGAGTTTTAGGTCTGGTACAATTAGGCCACCATCCTTTGTATTTTTTTATTATTAATTTTCTTGATATTTTTGACCTTTTGTTCTTCCACATGAATTTTGTTATTTATTCTAGCTCTATAAAATAATTTTTTTTGGCAGTTTGATTGATATGGCACTGAACAAGTAGATCAATTTGGGTAGAGTAATTATTATATTAGCTCAGCCTACCCATGAGCAATTACTATTTTTCCAGTTGTTTAAATATGACTTTATTTTTGTGAAAAGTGGTTTGTAATTGTGTTCATATAGTTCCTGGATTTGTCTTGGTGGCAGGTAGACACTCAAATATTTAATTTTATCTACAGTTATTTTAAATGGCATTTCTCTTTACATCTCTTGCTTTTGGGCTTTGTTAGTAACATATAGAAATGCTGATGATTTTTGTGGGTTTAATTTATATCCTGCAGCTTTGCTAAAGCTGTTAATTGTTTCAAGTAGGTTTTTGGATAATTCTCTAGGATTCTTTAAGTATACCATCATAGCATCTGCAAAAATTAATTTGTATTTGGTCACTTGTATTTTTTTAGGCAATTTTTTTCCTTTTCCAAGCTGTTAACTTTCTTGCATAAGTCTTATTTCTTTTCCCAATTTTTGTTCTACCTTTCTTATTTGCCTTTTGAAATCTTTATGAGCACTTCCAGGAAGTCTCTTTGGACTTGAGACCAATTCATATCACTCTTTGAGATTTCCCACGTGGAAATTTTGTCCTCATTTGAGTTGGTGTTTGGTCTTCTCTGACACTATTATAACTTTCTATGGTTAAAGTTCTTCTGTTTCTTGCTCATTTTCTTTTTCTTCCTCCCTCTCCCCCTTCCATTTTGTAATTTTTATGGTTGAGCTCTGCTCCTGGGTTGCAGGAGTCAATGTTCTAAATTTTTTGACAACTGTGGGCCTTGACTTTGAGCACAGGGGCCCCTTGTGTTTGGTGTCTTGCTCACAGCAGTTAGAGGAGTCCAAAAATGGAATGGGCTCCCTAAGAATGGTAGTAGGACTCTCTCTTATTAGTGGTAAATCTTCTAGCAGAGATTGATTCCATTTGTTGGGAATGCTGAGGTGTAGACCTTATTGTTCAGCATTGTCCTAGAGAGTTATAGTAGTTAGTTTTGAAGGGCCTTCCTATTCAGAAATCCTGTGATTCTGTAGATATTAAGGTTGATAGGGGAGGGAATCTGAAATTATATAAAAGATCATTTAAAGGAATTAGGTATTTTTAATTTGGAGAAGAGAAGGCCTAGGGTGAGTTCCTATTCATTTGAGGCATTTAAGTTGAGGCTAAATGACTAATAATCAGGAATGTTGTAGAGGGATTGCTGCTCAGTATGGTTTTGACTAGAGCCTTCTGAAATTCCTTTCAATTCTTAAGATTCTGTGATTTTTAAGACCTGGCATACAAATGGAAGGAAACTTGGTCTATGTATTAAAAATAAACATTTATTCTTTTGGATTCTTGTTGTATTAGGTATTAGTTGTGAAGATTAACAGAAAGTTAAATTGGAGTTTGATTTGATTGATTATATTAGGTCTGTCTAGGAACAGCTTAAAACCTTTTTAAAACTCTAGTGAGAAAATTGCCAAGATTGTGAGGGTCATGCCAAAGGAAAATGAACAAACATATAATTATATCAGATAGGGAATTTTGACCAGACTTAAAAACTCTAAAAAAATGAATGGTGATGAAGCAGCTAGATATTGTAATGAATAGAACATTAGCCTTGCGGTCAGGAGGAACTGAGTTTTAAATAAAGCTTCAGACTCTTACTAGCTATATGATCACTTAACCCCAGTTACTTCCAAACCCCAACCCCCAACTTTTCCAACAACAAAAATCCTCCGGAACAAATGGTGGTGATTTCAGCTTAGCTGTTCTGTGTTCATCTAACAATGTTGTAACTTGTATTTGTTGTATTTTTATGCTTCTTGGGATCCCTCTTTTAATTCTACTGCCTTTCCTCTGTGGATTGCTTCCAATTTTTCCTGTAAATAGCTTTGTTACCTATAGTTATTTTCAAATTCTTTGCTCCATGTGATTATGAGATTCTCAAGAGCAATCTTTAATCCTTTTTTTTTTTTTGTATCCCTAGCTCTTAGTGCCTGACACACAATAGGAGCTTAATAAACTTTTATTAACGAATTGACTTTACCATATCTAACAATCCCCTATCTGTATTACAAAAATATGGCTTTTTATTTCCAACCCCTTTTTTGGCCCTGGAATTTGATTTAGCCTCATGGGAGAGAAAGTACCTTTGAAATCATCTAATCCAATTTCATTTTACAGGTGGTGAAACCAGAGATTGGAGAAATGATTTGCCCAAAATAAAGCAAGTTATGGAGGTAATGAGACCTTCTAATTTTTTTGAAAGCTTTATGAGGAGAACTGAGTATGATGTGATTCTAAAAAGCAAAATCATGGAGGGAAAGGTAAAAAGAGTGATTATATTATATGAATGAGGTGTGAGAGGAAGAACTGACACAGAGAAATTAGAAAGGGGAGAACAGCCAGTAGAACAAGAGAAGGGATCTTTGGAGGGGAGAATAGGTTATGTAATAGCAAGGCAAGGTAGCTGGTAGAAGTAAAGCAGAGGAGTCTTCAAGTTTAGAAAATAAAAGATATTTGCAAACATATTCAGGATTAGAATTTATTAGAAAAAAGCCTGAGTAGTAATCATTCATCTCAGTCAAAATTAAAGCTAAAATAGATTTAATCAAAAGAGAAAAAAGTAGGGAAATTATACTACATCAGCCATATTAATATTGTTTTAGACTATTTAAAATAACTAAACAATATAAGATTGGAATATTGCTGTGATATAGGGCATGCTGAGTTAATAGATTTAAAAAAATATGGACTTAGATTTATGTTATCTACCTTCAGAGAAACAGAAGACAAACAAGCATAGTACAGCCTTACATAGATGTATATGAATATATATATATATATGTATATGTGTGTGCATATATACATATATGTACACACATGTACATAAATATATCTGTGTTTAATTGTAGTCTTCTTGGGAGAGGGGGGGAAAAGGAGGAAAGGGAGAAAAAAGAATAAAGTAAAAAAGTACACAGGAGAGAACAAAAGAAAACCTAGAGTAAGCAAGGAAAAGATACACAACTCTGAATACAATGTGTTATATTTCTTAAAATGAAAATTTATTATTCCATATTTTGAATCCTCTTATGTGCTGAGCACATGGCAATTTTTTTTCCTTTTTCTATTTTGTATTTGAGTTTTAAATAAATAAATTTACAAAAAAGAGAAAACTTTTGTGGTACCTTTCAGTCTTTGCTTTTGCCTAGTTTTTGCTTTTTATAATTGGTTTTGATTTTAAATGTTATAGAACTGTATTTGCAAAAAATGTTGTCTCTAGCCAGGTTGTTAGCTAGACTCCAGAAAATGCTTATGAAGGATTTTTTCCTGTTCTAACACTCAGAAATCAGTTCAGTATACTATCTTCCATTGCTCCCATGCCTCCCAACATTAAGTTAAGGCATTTCTCTTTGGCTTCATGACAGGGCTGGCTTCCCCTAGAAAGCAAAGGAATTTTTAAGTTAGAGCCACAGTCTTGGTTGAAGACCAACAAAGAATGTTCCAAAATGTTGACAGCCTGTCCATTGGGGAGGTTGGTAGATTTGTGCTGGCAACTGATCGTTTTCATAGTTGGCAAATAGTTGAATCTGTTGAAGACTATGTCCTCATCATAGTCTGTTTTCTTCCTTCCTTCCTGAAAATGAATGGTGACTGCCCTCATTCATCAATTTCATTGCTATGGTGACTGTTTAATACTACATTTGGCATTCATAACATGTAGTTGGCATTAGCAATTATGCATAGTACTTTATGGTTTATTAAAAGTGAATAGGACATGCTAGATTAACCACATCTCCTTTTTAAATAGGGTTACTAAACTTATCAGATCAGGGGAATGTTAGAAACATTGTTTACAAGATATTAGCAAAGCTTTACAATGTCATTCCATGGAGATGTTGATATGGATTACATGATAATGTAGTGAGAACACTGGACTGGCATTAGGAAATCCCAAATTTGAATATTGTCTTGGACACATACTTGCTGTTCCATCCTGAGCAAGCCACTTAACCTCCTCAGTGATTGTAGGCTATTCTAGAAGGCTAAATTGTAGTGAAGGTGTTAACCAGTCTTGCTAGAGAGTGTTTCCTCACTAGGATTTTCCTACATCACTGAATCACGGGTTCATATGTATAATTCTTTATCCCTTTCCCTAGATGAAGGCACAGAGGGGTAATGCTTGTCAAAGTGATTTGAATCTGTGAGGGATAACGAACTTGGAATAACTGAGTCAGGATTCAAAAAGATCTTGACAAACTAAAACAATGGATGGAATCTACTAGGATGAAAATTAATAGGCATAAATGTAAGTGTCCTATAGATCAACTGTATGACTGGTAGGATGGAGGAGAGGGAGGAGGAAGAGTTAACATCTGGGCAGTAATTTCTATGGGGAAAAAAACAAACAAACAAACCAGGGTTCTGGTGAACTATATAAGATGAACATGAATCAGGAATGTGATATGGTAGTGAAAGATGCTAAAATGATTTTAGGTATTAGTGCCTACAGTATTATGTTGGTTCTGAGTTCTGCATTCTAGCAAGAATATTGATGATCTGAATTGTGTCTAAAGAAGGTCAACCTGAATGATGAGGGGATTAGAATATGGCATATAAGGATCAAAGAACTAATGATGTTTAGCCTAAAGAAGAAAAGCTGTTTTCCAATATTTGAAGTTTTCTGATGTTTGAAGGATCACTTGATGAGAGAGGGATTAGATTTATTCAACTTGGCCTCAGGAGGAATGGATTACAGTTGGAAAGAGGCCAATTTTTGCTGAATACAAAGAAAATTTCCTTGAAATGGACTGTCTTCAGAGGTTATATGTTCTGAACCATTGGGAATCTTCTAGCAAAGACTGAATGATTTATCAGGGATTTTGGCAAAGGATACTTCTATTCAGGTACAGATTGTACTACTAGATATCCTCTGTGATCTTTTTGAGATTTTGTGATTTTCTAATAACAACTGTAGGATTTGTTTAGGGTGCATATTGCTATCACTGTTTTCTGAGAAAACAGGATCCCAAAAGATAAAATGATCATCCATAATTCAGTGATAAGCAAATGTTACTGTGGGCTCATAGACAAGTCTTCTAATGCTGACTCTAGTGTTTTCTCTCCCCCCTACCCCCAACCACACTGCCTTTCATTTTACTTTTTCAGTTACAAAAAAAAAAAAAAAATGTCCTCAACCACGATTTGGGGTATATGTGACGGTCTGTTCCAAGAGGTCAGAGTGTTTCTCTAATGTTTGGAGGGATCTCATTGGGCTACACTCCCATCATGTGGTTCTGTTTGGGATTTCTGGGATGCCATAGTGCTTGACTCATTGATTTTTTTATTTTGTCTCAGAAAAGTGAACCAATGGTGGTAAGATTTCTTCCTCTCTCCTCACCCCAACTCTCAGCCTTTGATTTATATCTAACTAGAAACTTGTGTACTAGAGGAAAAACAGTGTATGTATAATCTTATTGCTATCAAACTAATGGTCAAAGCCTTTGAGAGAGTGCAAGTTATTTATTTCAGAGATATAATAATACTTGAATTTCAATACTGGGGATTCTCTTTGGAACTGTGGTATGGAAACATACAAAAGTGGGGAACAGCTTTTCATTCAGGGATCTTCAACTCATAAAAGAAATCAATTCAAAACTAGATTTTAGTCAAAATCATTAAAATAAATCTATGATTTTGTCATACATAAATGTTTTGTCAGCATAAATATTCCCTTTACAGAAAGATTCTCACTATTCTGATTCACTTCCTTTGCCCATAAGTAAATATAAAGTATATATAAACTTATCTCTCAGGCTTCATTCTCTGTCTTCCAATTTATCATTACTCATTAATCCTCCTTCAATTTAGAGCCTTAGAGAGTTGCCTAGAATCTTGAGAGGCTAATTGATTTGTTTAGAAACACATAACCAGCATGTGTCAGAAGCAAGCCTTGAACCTTGTTATTCTGGTATTTGGTGTTCACTCTTTTTCTGTCTCTCTTGCTGTTTACTAAAAGCTTACATCCTAAAACTATGCTTCTTTCAGCACATCTTTTGAATGTTCTATGTAAGTGTTTTGTGAACTATGAGAGATTCAAAGAATAATAAAATCTGGTACCTAGTCTAGAAAGAAAACTAAGATATAGACAAATAATTATCAAGTACAATAGACAGTGAAAAGGGGTACAAAATCAAAAATGCTTTGTGTACTCAAGTAGGGAGACAACTTCTGGGTGATGGATCAGGGAAGGTTTCATTAAAGAGGTATTTGAAGAAAGGTAGGAATGAGACAGGGGCAACTAGGTGGCGCCATAGTGCACAGAGCCTTAAATCAGGAAGCTCATCTTCCAGAATTCAGATCTGGCCTTAGACACTTAGCTAGCTACTACCAGAGTGACTGTAGGCAAATCATTTAATCTTGTTTGTCTCAGTTTCTCATCTGTAAAATGAGTTAGAAGAATGGCAAACCATTGTAGTCTCTTTGCTAAGAAAACTCCAAATGGGGTCACAAAGAGCTGGACATGACGAAATAACTGAACAATAAGGAATGAGACAACTGGATCCTGGGGAGACATGACAAGCAAAGGTGGTAAAAATGCATTGTGTTTTGGAAGAGGGTAGTTTTTAGTTTGTTTGGGCTGTAAAATATATAGAGAGAAATAGAGAGCAATACATCTTTAGGGGCTAGCCAGAAGTGGTATAGAAGGGTCCTCGAATGTCAGGTTAAGGAATTTGAATTTTATTCTATGAACCATAAGGAACTATTGAAGATTTTTAAGTTTAGGAAAGACAATTAGAAAGCATTAGGAGGAGAGGAGGAGTTAGCCAGGTAGGGAAAGAAGGAGACAAATCAACCAATGGTCAAATGTTAGAGTTCTATGATGGATACAAAGAGAAATGAGATGTAATCCTTGTTCTCAAGGAGTTTACAATCTAGTTGGGGAGATAAGACATTTTGATATAAAAAGTGGTACATATTTTAGGTGTCAAAGGAAAGGAATAATCAATTAAGTGCTTTAAGAATTGAAGGCCTGGAGAGCAATTTGGAACTATGCTCAAAAAGTTATCAAACTGTGCATACCCTTTGACCCAGCAGCATTTCTATTGGGCTTATATCCTAAAGAAATCATAAAGGAAGGAAAG
This sequence comes from Myrmecobius fasciatus, assembly GCA_023553655.1. Lineage (NCBI taxonomy): Eukaryota > Metazoa > Chordata > Mammalia > Dasyuromorphia > Myrmecobiidae > Myrmecobius > Myrmecobius fasciatus. The sequence goes on along the minus strand of JAJPUD010006047.1, from coordinate 41,683 downwards.
GGCCTCACATGTGCAAGAATGTTTGTGGCAGCCCTTTTTGTAGTGGCTAGAAACTGGAAACTGAATAGATGCCCTTCAATTGGAGAATGGCTGAACAAATTATGGTATATGAATATTATGGAATATTATTGTTCTATAAGAAACGACCAGCAGGATGATTTCAGAGAGGCCTGGAGAAACTTGCATGAACTGATGCAGAGTGAAATGAGCAGAACCAGGAGATCATTATACACAGCAACAACAATACTATATGATGATCAATTCTGATGGACATGGCTCTCTTCAACAATGAAATGTTTCAAACCACTTCCAATTGTTCACTGAAGAAAGCCATATACACGCAGAGAGAGGGATGTGAAATGCGGACCACAACATAACATTCTCATACTACTGATTGATGTTTGCTTACATTGTGTTTCCTTTATCTGATATGTCTTTCATATAGATACGATTTTTCTTGCACAACAATGATAAGTTTGGAAATATGTATACATATATTTGATTTGCCAAATATTTTAACATAATTAACACGTAGTGGATATCCTGCCATCTAGGGGAGGGGTGGGGAGTTGGGGGGAAAAATCTGTAACAGAAAGCTATGTAAGGGTTAATGTTGAAAAATTACCCATACATATATTTTGCAAATAAAATAAAATTTAAAAAAAAAAAAGAATTGAAGGCCTTAAATGCTGGGCCATGGAGGCCCAGAGTGCCATTATAGATTTCTAAGCAGGGGAGATAGCTGATAAAAGTAGTGGCAGATTTTAAAGATTAGGATGAAAATAGAGGTGGAGAGATGAAATATACAAGGTAAGAGGAAATCTGGGAAGAACCCAAATTCAAAGTACTTCTCAAGCCAGGCATGAAGTTGGAAGGGACTCTAGAGGTCATCTAGCCTGATTAGAAGTTGTGATTTACTCAAGTTCACACAGCTATTTGACAGAGCTGGGATTTTTCTTTTGTTTTTTAGAATAAAATTTTATTTATTTATGTATTTATTTACTTTTTTTTTTTTTTTTAAAGGTAATTGGGGGTAAGTGACTTGCCCAGATCACAATGCTAGGAAGTGTTAAGTGTCTGAGGCCAGATTTGAACTCAGGTCCATCCTGACTTCAGGGCTAGTGCTCTATCCACTGCGCCATCTAGCTGCCCCCATAAAATTTTATTTTAAAAAACAGAATAAGAAAAAAGAAAAATTGTAAAAGAATACAAAACTAAATAAAACAAAACAAGAGAGAATATTGTCATGTGCTCAGCAGAACATCAGGGAGGATTCAAAATATATAACAAAATATTACCAGTTTAAGAAAATCTGTAAGAAGAAATTATATTCATTAATGTCCATTTTTTCTTTACTTCCTTGTAAATTATTCTTTTGTTTTCTGCTGCATACCTTATTTACTTTATTCTTTTTTTCCCCTTTCATTCCCCTCCCCCATTACCCCCACTCAATCTACAGTTAAGAAAAGATTGTATTTAGGTATACATATATATATATATATACACACATATATATATATACATACACATACACATATACACACATATACACATATACTACTCCCCCCTACATGTATACACACATACCATTCCCACACACACACACACACACACATCTTTCCTATGCCTGCTGACTCTACTTTAATTCTGCTCCTTAATTTGTCTTGCTCTTAGTTAAACACTCCCTCTCCAAGGATATCCCTCCTTTGTCTTCTTTCTTCAGCCCTAGCTTCCCCCTTCACCATTCCTTCTTCCTTATTTTTTTTATAGATTTTGGAGAGGGACTATATATACCCTTCATGGTATAAATGTAGTGTTACCTATTTAACCTATTCCCAAAGTAAATAAGTTTTCAGAATTATAAGCCCTCCTCCCCACTCTAATGCCTCTGTCTATTATTCCTTTGCACCTCATTTGTATAACATAATTACTATTTTTACTCTCTCTGCCCCAATCTTTCTTTTGAGCTACCCTATAATTGATGTCAATCTTAAATATATGGTATACATTTCCTATGTAAAAAACAAAAATACATAAACAATTTGTCCATATTGAATTCCTTGAAATTGATCTTTGATATTTGCTCTTCTGTTTTAAATTTTCTATTGTTTGGATTTGATTGAAAGAAAGTTCTGAAAATCTGCAAGTTCATTGAATATCCATTTTTTTCTCATTCAATATTATAGATAATTTTGTTGGATATGATATTTTTGGCCACAAGTCTAGTTCTTTTGATTGTCAGTAGATATGATTCCAGGACCTGTGATCTTTTATTGTGGCTGCTGCTAAGTCCTTTACAATTCTAATTGTAGCTCCGGCATATTTTTTTTTTTATTTTTTAAAGCTTTTTTATTTGCAAAACATATGCATAGGTAATTTTTTCAACATTGACCCTTGCAAAGCTTTGTGTTACAAATTTTTCCCTTCTACCCCCCATCCTCTCCCCTAGATGGCAGGAAGTCTAATACATGTTAATTATGTTAAAATATTTGACAGATCTAATATGTGTATACATATTTATATAGTTATCTTGCTGTACAGGAAAGGAAAAAAAAAACCTGAGGAGAAAAACATAATGCAAGCAAACATGAATAGAGAGTGTGAAAATGCTATGTTGTGGTCCAGACTCAGATCCCACAGGCCTCTGCCTGGGTGTACATGGCTTTGTTCATCACTGAGCAGCTGGAACTAGTGTGAAACATCTCGTTGTTGGAGAGAACCATGTCCATCAGAATAGATCATCGTATATTCTTATTGTTGCCGTGTACAATGATCTCCTGGTTCTGTTCATTTCACTCAGCATCAGTTCATGCAAGTCTCTCCAGGCCTCTCTGAAATCATCCTGCTGGTCATTTCTTAGCTCCAGCATATTTAAATTGTTTTTTCCTTGTTTTTTGCAAAATTTTTTCTTTGATCTTGGGTGTTCCGAAATTTGGCAATAATATTCCTGTGTGTTTTCCACAAAGGCTCTTTTTGAGATGGTTATTGGTGGATGTTCCATCACTCCAGGACACTTTTCTTGGATTATTTCTTTTTCTTTCTTTCTTTTTCTTTCTTTTTTTTTTTTTTTTTTTTTTGCTGAGGCAATTGGGGTTAAGTGACTTGCCCAGGGTCACAAAGCTAGGGAAGTATGAAGTGTCTGAGATCAAATTTGAACTCAGGTCCTCCTGACTTCAGGGCTTGTGCTCTATCCACTGCACCACCTATCTGCCCCTCTTGGATTATTTCTTGCATTATTATGTCAAGGTTCTCTTTTTGGTCACAACTTTCAGGCAGTCCAATTATTCTTATATTTTCTCTTCTTAATCTCTTCTCCAGATCTGTCATCTTTCTTGTAAGATGTTTCACATTCTGTTCTATTTTTTCATTCTTTACAATTTGTTTTGTTATTTCTTGGTCTCTCATAGCTTCACTAGCTTCCCCTTTTCCTATTTTAATTTTCAAAGAATTATTCTAATCTTTGAGACTCTCTACCTCCTTTTTTAGTTGGTTAACATTTTTTTTCATAACCTTTTTGTTTTTCTTGGATGGTTTTTGCTTTTTTTTAAGTTTTAAAGTTTTTTTCTCAATGTCTCTCATTTGATTTTTAAATTCTTTGAGTTCTTCTGTACATTTTCTCTGGGCAGGTAGCCATTTCAAGTTACTCTTTGGTATAGAAGCTTTTTTATTTAAGTATCCTCCTCTGAAGATGAACCTTGATATTCCCTTATCCCATTTTTTGGTGGGGTTTTTTGGTTTTTGTTTTTGTTTTTAAGAGGTAATTGGGGTTAGGTGACTTGCTCAGGGTCACACAATTAGTATGTCTTAAGTGTCTGAGGGTGGATGTGAATTCAGCTTCTCCGGATTGATTTGACTAGTATACTGAGGGGATGGAACAGTCTCAGTTTCTTTCCTTTGCTTCAGTCTGTCAAGTTGATCTTCGTGCACTCAAGAATTAGATTTCTTACTCACTGTTCTAAACTCTTGTCTAGACTGAGTCTCTCTAAGCAATCAACCTCTTTAGGAATTTTACTTTATATATTTTTGTATACTGTCCCTTCTTTTCATCAGCCACAAGCATCCTCTTTTTCTTTTCCAGAACCCTTGGACTTCCTCTTGGTCCTCCATGTGTGAAGAAAGCCTCCTGCAGCCCTGAGCTGGTTAGTAAAATAGTAATGGCTAGTGTTATACCTGAACTCAATATGTCAATCAGCCCTACACTTAAATCATCAGCTTCAACCACCTCCTAGGATACTTTCTGGTAGTACATCATCACAAGTTGATGGAATCCCTAGAAACTGGGGCTGAGTCTGTCTTCTGAAAGGTTTTCCAAAATCTTGTCATCTAGGCTTTATCACACAAAAATAATTCCAACATATGTCTTAGGTAAAGCAAACAAAATTCCTGGGGAGGTGGGGAAGAGGATCATCTTATTTTGCTTCAGGTGCATTTAGATGTTCTAAGGTGTTCCAAGACTGGAGCTCTTGGTTTACGCAAACCAGGTTCAATCCCTACATTTTATTTTAACTCATTCTTCCACCTAGTGTTTCCTTTGGGAATATTTGGATTTTTTTTTTTTTTACTTTTATTTTTAAAAAATTCTTAATAATAACTTTTTGTTTTCAAAGTACATGCAAAGAATAGTTTTCAACATTCACCCTTGCAAACCTTGGAATATCTAGATCTTCTTGACAAAAGGAAAAGGTTCTCTGGTTTTGTGCAAGCATTGAGCTACCAATGTATCAGTTAAAGAACAGGTTTTATTTAACTCAGTAAGCACAAAACAAAGGGTCATATTGCCATCCCTCTCCTTCCCTCTCTGGCAGATCTCTACTTTCCTTAGGGACTTATATAGTCTTACCTGTGGGTGAGCGCATTAGCAGAGAGATAACACTTAAAAGTACAAAAGTATCCCCTTCTTTTAGTAACAACCCCCCCCAGCCACTTATGTGATCCTCTGTTTACAGTAATTATCTGAGTATTGAGGTTGCCCACCAGAGGAAAGTCCTTGGAGTCACTAGAGAGCTCACAGATCTACACGATTCATGATTCAGACTACATTTGGGGGCAGATTCAGATTTACTTTTCTCCATCTTGGTTTAGTCTCTTGCTGCTCCTTGGCTTGAGTTTCTCTCAGCTCATGAGCTCTTTCAATTGGTTCAAGCAGTCACCATCATCCAAAAACTTCTCTTTTGAGCCCAGGAGATTTGGTCCAAGAAAGTCTCTATCACTTTGCCATTGTACTGCCCTACTGCCAACTTGTGGCCTGGCCTGAGAATTATTTGCTCTCTTCTTCCTCCATGATATTCCCTGTTGAACATAGTTAACTAAGAGGGGATAAGTTGCCTGTAGACTTCTCTGTAAGGAACTAAATGCTTGGTGTCCCACCAGTTTCTCTTTGTATCAGATCTCACTTTTAAAGTCCAGATCCAGGGAAACACACCTACATATGTGTATATATACATGCATATACACATATACATGCATATAGGTATGCATATGCATACAGAGAGAGAATGTGTTTGTGTGTGTGTGTCTAGATACTTAAAAGTAGCAGTGACTCAATCTAGTTTTTTATGTGATCATTACTTGACTAATTAGTACTCATAGTAAGGCAGGTACATCTGAGGCATGTGGTGGGTGCTAGCTCACAATACTGATACCACATTAAAGACTGATTAAGTTACTGCCAGTGAATATTTCCTGCCTGCAATCCAGAATTTTCTAACATCTTAATGCTAAGACTATCCTTTGATATTCCTGTGACAAAAGTAATAGTTTGTGCCTTGTTAATAAGGAGTCAGAAAATGTAAATTTGAAAGAACATGTAAAATGCTTTCTAAATTGTAAAGTGATACACTCATACACATATGGTAGCTTATGGAAAGAGCCCATGTTTTAGATCTAGTCTGATTATTTTAGAGTCTGAAAATTTTAATCTTGGCTCTGGTGCTTACTTTCTGCCACCTTTTCTGGGCCTCAGTTTCCATATATGTAGCACTAAACCCTATTAATAATTCAAATAATGTCAAAAATATCAGCAAATAAGATAAGCATCTGCTAGCCCAGAAAGAGGGGAGAACAAGACAAGGCAAGACAAAAGGTTGGATATAGGTTAGGTAGAGAAGGTAGGTGTAAAAATCTAGATGGTAATGTAGGGTGCAGAAGACAGACTTGTTTGTAGAGAAAGCCTCTAATAATTTCTGGAAGAAGCTGGGAACCATATTTACAGTAAATATAGTTTACAAACTGTAGATCAGGGTATATGGTCTGGCAAAAATTATTAGGCTTGTTCATACTTCTTTTTTCCTTCAACTTGCAGAGGAATGAAACCAAAGATCAATTACATGTAAAGATGGTTTTTAACATTAATTTTTTATGATTTTGTATAAAGATAATTTTCAACATTAATTTTTTATGATTTTGAAAAATTTTCCAAATTTTACTCCTTCCCTCCCCCTCTTCAAGACAGTGAGCAATCTGATACAAGGTATACATATACAGTCATGTTAAACATATTTCCATATTAGTCACATTGTGAAAGAAGAATCAGAACAAAAGGGAAAACCAAAATAACACCCCAAAAGTGAACATAGTATGCTTCAATATATATTCAGACTCCATAATTCCTTTTTTGCATGTGTATCACATCTTCTATCTTGAGTCACTTGGAATTTTCTTGGATCATTGTATTTCTGAGAAGAACTAAGTCTAGTATAATTGATCATCACATAATCTTGCTCTTACTGTGTACAGTTTTCTTGATTCTGTTCACTTCACTCAGCATTAGTTCACATAAATCTTTCAAGACTTTTTTGAAATGAATTCGCTCATCATTTCCTTTACTTTTTTTTAGGTTTTACACATGCAAATTCATTTTTAACATATTTCCATAACTGCCATTTTGGGAAAGAAAAGTCAGAACAAAATGGAAAAATGCTGAGAAAGAAAAACAACAACAACAACAACAAAGGTAAAAATAGTATGCTTTGATCTGCATTCAGTCTCCACAGTTCTTTCTCTGGATGTAAATGGCATTTTCCATTACAAGTCTGTTGAAATTGTTTTGGATCACTTTATTGCTGAGAAGAGCTAAGTCTGTCATAGTTGATCATCACATAATTTTGCTATTACTATGTATGATGTTTTCCTGGTTCTGCTCACTTCATTCAGCATCAGTTCCTGGAAGTCTTTCCAGGCTTTTCTGAAATCAGTATGTTCATTATTTCTTCTAGATTAGTATTCCATTACATTCAGATACTGTAACTTACTCTGCCATTCCCCAAGTGATGGGCACCCACTCAATTTCCAATTCCTTGCCTCTACAAAAAGGGCTGCTACAAACATTTTTGCACAAGTACGCCCTTTTCCTTTTTTTATGATTTCTTTGGGATACAGACCTAGTAGTGATATTGCTAGATCAAAGGGTATACACAGTTTTTATAGTCATTTGGGCATTGTTCCACATTGCTCTTCACAATGTCTGGATTAGTTTACAACTCTATTAACAATGCATTAGTGTTCCAATTTTCCCATATTTTCTCCAATATTTATCATTTTCCCTTTTTGTAGTTTTAACCAATTTGATAGGATGTGAGGTGGTATCTCAAAGTTGTTTTATTTTGCGTTTTTGTAATCAATAGTGATTTAGAGCATTTTAAAAATATGACTATAGATAGATTTCTTCATCTGAAAAGTATTCATATCTTTTGCCCATTTATCAATTGGAGAATACCTTACATACTTGTAAATTTGACTCACTTTTCTATATTTTCAGAAATGAGGCCTTTATCAGAAATACTTTCTGTTTTCCTTCTAATCTTGGTTGCATTGGTTTTGTTTGTGCAAAAAATTTTAATTTAATATAATCAAAATGATCCATTTTGCATTTCATACTGTTTTTGTTTGGTCATAAATTCTTCCCTTCTTCATATGTCTGTTAGTTAAACTATTCCTGGGAAGGTAGTCTAGTCATACCAGATCTAAAACTATATTATAAAGCAGCAATCATCAAAACTATTTGGTATTGGCTAGGAAATAGAGAGGGATGGATCAATGGAATAGCTTAGACACAGTAGTAAATGACTATAGTAACCTACTGTATGATAAACCCCCAAACATCAGCTTCTGGGATAAGAACTCATTATTTGGTAAAAACTCCTGGTAAAACTGGAAAATAGTATGGCAGACACTAGGCATAGACCAACATCTCACACCAAGATATGGTTGAAAAAGAGATACATGATTTAGACCTAAAGGGTGATAGAAAAGCAAGGAAGTTTACCTGTCAACAGCTTAGAAAGGGAAACACAAAAATTGACTGAAGTAAAAACTCCTTAAAAAGTAGAATTGGTCAAATGGAAAAGGAGGTCCAAAATTAAGTAGAAAATAATTCCTCTAATGACGAGTGTTGGAGGGGATGTGGGAGGGCTGGGACACTGATGCATTGTTGATGGAGCTGTGAACGGATCTAGCCATTCTGGAGAGCAATTTGGAGCTGTGTTCAAAAAGTTATCAAGCTGTGCATGCCCTTTGACCCAGCGGCATTTCTGTTGGGCTTATATCCCAAAGAAATCATAAAGGAGGGAAAGGGCCCCACATGTGCGGGAATGTTTGTGGCAGCCCTTTTTGTAGTGGCTAGAAACTGGAAACTGAATGGATACCCATCAATTGGAGAATGGCTGAATAAATTATGGTATATGAATATTATGGAATATTGTTGTTCTGAGGGAGGCGACCAGCGGGGTGATTTCGGAGAGGCCTGGAGAGACTTGCATGAACTGGTGCTGAGTGAAATGAGCGGAGCCAGGAGATCGTTATACACGGCAGCAACAGTACTATATGACGATCAATTCTGATGGACATGGCTCTGTTCAACAATAAAATGTTCCAAACCACTTCCAATTGTTCACTGAAGAAAGCCATATACACCCAGAAAGAGGGATGTGAAATGTGGACCACAACATAACATTTTCATGCTCTCGGTTGATGTTTGCTTGCATTGTGTTTCCTTTATCTGATTTTTCTCTCTTGTAGATACGATTTTTCTTGCACAGCAATGATAAGTGTGGAAATATGTATACATATATTCGATTTGTCAAGTATTTTAACATAATTAACATGTAATGGATATCCTGCCACCTGGGGGGGGGAAGAGAGTAGGGGGGAAAAATTTGTAACAGAAAGCTTTGTAAGGGTTAATGTTGAAGAATTACCCATACATATGTTTTGCAAATAAAAAAATAAATAATAATAATTAAAAAAAAGAAAATAATTCCTCAAAAATTACAATTGGGTAAGCACAAGCTAATGACTCTATGAGACCTCAAGAACTATTCAAACAAAATCAAAATAATGAAAAAATAGAAAATGTAAAATAACTCATTGGAAAAATGGAAGATAAAATAGTCATTGAAAGATTCCACTGATCACTTCCTGAAAGATATTCCAAAATAAAAGCTGGGAATATTTTAACCAGATTCCAGAATTATCATATCAAGGAGAAAATACTTCAAGCAACTAGAAAGAAACAATTCAAATATTAAGGAGCCATAAGTTAGAATTACATAGAACTTAGCAGCTTCTACATTAAAGGATCGGAAGACTTGGAATATAATATTCTGGAAGGCAAAGGAACTTGGGGTACAACCAAGAAACACCTACCTAGCAAAATTGAGCATAATCTTTCTGGGGAAAAGGTGAACCTTTATTGATGAAAAGACCAGAGTTGCACAGAAAATTCGGTCTTCAAATAAAAGACTCAAGAGAAACATAAAAAGGTAAGCAGGAAAAATTAAAAACATGTTATTTAAAAAGATTACACTGTTTACATTCCCGCATGGGAAAATGATACCTGTAACTCTCAAAAACTCTGTCTCTATTAGGGCAGTTAGATATAGACAAGAGGATGTGTGGATATAAATGTCTTTGAGGTGATGACATAGAAAAATTAAGGGGGTAAAAAAAGAATGGTACTGAGAGAAGCAGAATGGGAGAGGTAGAATAGAGTAAATTACATCACATGAAGAGGCACAAAAGATCTATTACAGTAGAAGGAAAAAAGGGAGGTGAGTGAGCATTGGTTAAACCTTACTCTCATCCAGATTTGGCTCAAAGAGGGAAATACTCTTCCTGAAAGCCATGATTAAAAAAAAAGATCCTAAACATTATCTTTCAACAAATTAAGGAAAACTGTCCTAATTTCTTAGAATCAGAGGGTAAAACAGAAGTTGAAGGAATCCATTGATCACCTCCTGAAAAAAAAATCTCAGAATGAAAATTTCCAGGAATATCATAGACAAATTCTAGAGCTCTTAAATCAACAAAAAAACATTGCAATCAGCCAGAAAGGAACAATGCAAATATTGTGGTGCCACAGTCAGGATAATACAAGATTTAATAGCTTCTACATTAAAGGATCTGAGGCTTAGAGTATAATATTCCTGAAGGCAAAGGAGATAGGATTATAATCGAATAAACTCAGTAAAACTGAGTATAATCCTTCAGGGGGAAAATGGATATTTAATGAAATAGAAAACTTTAAAGACTTTCTGATGAAAAGACCAGAGCTGAATAGGAAATTTTGACTTTCAAATTCTCAAGAGAAGCATAAAAAGGGAAATCACAAAGGACATAATAAGGTCAAACTGTTTACATTCCTACAAGGGAATATATTTGTAAGCTCCTAAGAATTTTGTCAAGGGCACTTAGGAAGAATATGTATAGACAGAGGACACAGGCATGAATATGATAGAATAATATCTAAAAAATAAAATTAATGGGTGAAAAAGAGGAAAGCACTGGGAGAAAGGGAAAAAATAGGTAGAATGGAGTAAATTAGCTCATAAAAAAGACATGAAGGAAAGAGCTTTTATTGGGGGGGTAGGTAATGGCAGGCAACATTCACTGCTATCACTTGGTTCAGAGAGGGGAATAACATCCATACTCAGTTGGGTATAGAAATCTATCTCCCCTACAAAGAAGTAAAAGGGGGGAAGGAGGATAAAAGAAAGGGGTGTGGGATATGCTTATAGAAGTGAAGATAGATTGGAGGGTAGATTGGGGGATGCATTTGTCAGAAGCAAAAATCTTTTGAGGAGGGTGAGAGAGAGAATAGAATAAATGGAATAAATAAGATAGAGGAAAATATTGTGAGAAGCACATCTTAGAGAATGAAGGACAAATAGCAGCCGCATCAATATCATTAGTAGATCTGTATCACAAAAGAGATAAAAATGAAAAGGACCTATAAGTATAAAAATATTTGTAACATTTTTATGGTGATAAAGAATTGGAAATGATGAGGTTACTCATCAATTGGTGAATTGCTGAACAAATAGTGGTATATTGTTGTTATGGAAAATTATTTTACTATATGAAATAATGTTCTCAGAAAAACCTGGAAGAACTTATATTAACTGATGCCAAGTGAAATGAGTATAGCCAGAAGAACCATTGTATACAGTAACAACAGTATTGTAAGATCAATTGTGAATAACTTAGCTATTCTCATCAATACAGTGATCCAAGGTAGTTCTGAAGGATTTATTATGAAAAAAATGCTGTCTATCCCCAGAGAAAGAACTGATGGACTCTGAATACAAATGGAAGCATACTTTTTAAACTTTTTTTTTGTATTTTTATTTTGGTCTGTATTTTCTTTTACAACATGACTAATAGGGAAATGTTTTTTTCATGAATACACATGTTTAACATATATAAAATTGCTTGTTTTTTTCAATGAGTGGGGTGGGAAAGGAGAGAGAGAATTTGGAATTTAATTTTAAAAATTAATGTTGAAAATTGTTTTACTTGAAATTGAAAAAAAAACTAAAAAATTTATTCTAGAAAAAAAAAAAGATAAGTTGAAGCTGCCATAGAAAATCTGGGACGAGATTATGATTGCAGGACAAAATCTCTCCCCCCAGAAACATTAACATCTTCTTTTTGAAGCTATTCCTTTTTGATTTCTTCTTCTTTCTCTTTCTCTTTTCCCATCCAATCATACTTCAGGGTGGGCCTTCCAGTAGGTTCTCCCTTGTCTTATCATCTGATTAATGATGCATGAAATTCTTTTAATAGGAATGAAACCATTCTGTTCAGAGAAGCAGATTGGCAAAAAATCTCCCAACAAATGGAGAGTGATTGACTGTTCTGGACAGAGGTTTCTTGTCTGTTTTTTAATTGGATCTAATGACTGCTTGGCAAACTAGGTCATCAGTGACCAAAGCTGAACAAAATAGCCAACCAATGCCTGTTGACTGATCATACCTGAGGAGATTAGATTAGTCAGACTTAAAGCCCACAGTTTTTATAGGACCCTATCTCCTATGTCTGTCTTAACTAGAAAAGCTTCATATTCCATATGAACTTCTTTCTTTACAAGGATCCTAGTGTTTACTTCATTGATAATAAACTTTACTCAAAAATGACATGATTTTTGTGAAGTAGATGTTTCCTCTAGCAATGCAAATGACATCGCCTCTGTACCTCAATAGAATTGTTTGGTGAGTTGTGTCCAAAATATGCATTATTTGAGCAACTTATTTTTGATCAGTATCTTTGTATCCAGTTAAAGCACTTGATCACTTAGCCATCTATCATTGGCTCCATTCTACAATCTTTTTTTTAGTTTAGTATGATCATTTTCCTGCCAGTATGAGGCATTTGTAGGATATTTTAATGATGGGTCAGATTCTTAGTTCCTGGCAATGACTGCTCAGCTTCATAGCTGTCATGACCTCCACTATCTTAATTGTGCTGTGTTTTAGATGGAAACAACAGCACTCAGACTATTCAAATAAATCTTACTACTATAACCATATTGACACCAAAGGTGGTACAGCTGAGCTAATAACAAAACTTGTGTTAAAAGAAGATTGGGTTATAAGCACTATTCAATCAACAATCATTTATTAAGCACCTTTGTTTTGATTAGAGCAGGGAGGGCTTAAAGAGAGTAAGGGAAGAAAAGAAGTCTATTATTTTTCACAACTTGGAAGAATGTATTTTTCTCACTTTTAAGATTGGGAGCTCTTTGAAGGCATGGCCTTTGTTTCATTCTCCTCTTTATCTTCCTCAATACCCTATTCAACACAAGCATCTTGTGTGGAGTGCTTGTTGCCTCTTAGAAGGTGTTTCTTCTCCAGCCCTGGAATGTGCTTCACTTTTTTGATCACTATTATTGGTTATATCTTTAAAACATCTCTCACATTTATTTGCTGCCTTCTCCTCATCCACCTGACCATTATCCTAATTCAAGTCTTAATCACCTCTTGATAGCCTTCTAATTGGTCTCTTTGCTCTCAGTCTCTCTCCTTCCCAATCCATTTCCTGTTCAAGTTCTAAAATATCTCTTAGCCATGGTTCTGATCTTCTAATTCCTGGGTTTTGAAATTTAAACAGCTAGAACTGAGATTCTTTTTTTTTTTTTTTTTTTTTTTTTTTTTGTTTTTTGCGGAGACAACTGGGGTTAAGTGGCTTATATTTGTTTTCAAACATTTTTACCCCATTTTTTCAAATGTACTATTTAATTTTTAACATTCTTTTCTTTTTAAATTTTGAGTTCCAAATTCTTTTCTTCCCTCTCCCTCCCTGCCCCATCCACTGAGAAGATAAATGATACATCAAATTTACAGGTGAAATCATGCAAAACATTTCCATATTAGCCATATTTATAAACAAACAAACAAAACCAAGGAAATTATACTTCATTTTGAACTCAGAGTTATTCAGTAGAGGTTGATAGCATTTTTTTCTCCATAGGGTAGATAGTATTTTTTTTCAACATGAGTATTTTGGAATTGTTTTGGATCATTGTATTAATCACAGTAGTCAATTCTTTCACAATTGATCATCATTACAATATTGCTGTTAATTGTGTACAATGGTCTCCCAGTTTTTTCAATTCATTTTGCATCAGATCATATAGGTCTTACTGTTTTTCTGAAACTACTATTCTCATCATTTTCCATAGCCATCTTCCAATTGATGATCATCTCCTCAATTTCTGATTCTTAGCCACCACAAAGAGAGGCAATGGTGATACAAAATTTTTTTTATCCTTCTTTTCTTTGATCTTTTTGGGATATAGACCTACTAACAGTATTGTTGTGTCAAAGGGTATAATATTCTGTTTTATAGCTCTTTGGGCTTAATTCCAAATTGTTCTCCAGAGTGGTTGGACCAGTTTACTACCCCGCTAACAACTAATTAATGTAGCTATATTTCTTTACCCGCTACCATTTAATGTTTTTGATAGGTATGAAGCATGAGTACCTTAGAGTTTTAATTTGCCTTTCTCTAATCTGTAATGATTTAGGGCATTTTTTCTTGTGATTGTGAATGGTTTTGGTTTCTTCTGAAAACTGTCTGTTCATATTCTTTGTTCATTTATCAATTGGAGAATGGCTCTTATTTTTATGAATTTGACTCAGTTCTATACTATTTGAATATATTATACATATTTGAAAAATGAACTTTTATAAAAATTTTTGACATGATTTCATAGAATTTTAACTAAATGTAGTTTCCCTGATTACCTGATTATTCCTCTTAATTAGGTCTATTTTTGCTTTTGCTTTGTTTGACATCATGATTGTTACCCCTGCCTCTTTTTTTTTCATTCAGAACTGCATCATATTAGATTCTTATCCAGCCCTTTATTTTAACTCCATGTGTGTCTTTCAATTTCAAGTATGCTTCTTGTAAAGAATAATTTGTTGGATTCTGGTTTCTAATCCATTCTGTTATCTGCTTTCATCTTATGGACGAGCTCATCCCATTCACACTCACAGTTATGATTACTATGTGTTTCCCTCTTATCACATTTTCTTTTTCTTTTTCTCTGTCTTTTTATCCTATATTCTCCTCAAAAGTCTTTTGCTTCTAACCACATTTTCCTTAATGTGTCCTCCCTTTAATTACCAGACTCCCCCCTCCTTTTCTCTTATTCCTTTACCTTCCTATTTCTCTATTATGTAAATTAAACAGTTCTATATACAACTCTCTGTGTGTGTATGTGTGTGTGTGTGTGTGCGTGTATTCTTCCCTCTTTGAAGCAATTCTGATGAGAGTGAGGTTCAAACATTGCCTGCCACCCCCTCATTTCCTCTTCACTCTAAAAACTCTTATAGATCATTCCAACATAATTAATTTACATCCATGCCCTCTGTTTATATAGACTACTTTTAACTGCCCTAATAATGATAAAGTTCTCATGAATTACATGTATCATTCTACCTTATAGGAATGTAAGCAGCTTAATTTTACCAAGATCCTTATGATTATTCTTTCAAACTTAACTTTTTCAGTTTCCTTGAGTCTTGTGTTCGAATGTCAGATTTTCTGTTCAGCTCTAGTCTTTTCATCAGAAATGCTTGAAAATCCTCTATTTAATTAAATACCCATTTAATCTCCAAAGGATTATACACAGTCTTGCTGAGTATTATTTTTTTCAATTAATTCTCTTTTCATAATTTTCTCATATTATTTTCATTTTTCCCAATTTTTCTTCTACAACTCATTTCTTTAATACTTCTATGCATTTTTTGTCAAGCTTAGGTTCAATAAACATTTTTCTTTGAGACTTTTTTGGTAGCTATTTTCACATTGTTGTAGTCTTCATACTGGACCACTAAAAACTTGCAGACTCACAAAACTACTTCAAAAAACAGCAGCACAAAAAATCTTACATAGATGCTTCCCCACACCTAGGAGAGCAAAGCCCAACTTTAACAAAAAGCTACTACAGTGGCCAGGAACACCAAAACAAACTCAGAAGACTACAATAATGTGAAAATAGCTACCAAAAAAGTAGCTTTTTATGGTCACATTCTTTTTCTGTTGTTTTCTATTTTTCCCAGCCTATTTCTTTTCTTTTCTTTTTTATTAAAGCTTTTTATTTTCAAAACATATGCATGGATAATTTTTCAACATTAACCCTTGCAAAACCCTATGTTCTAGTTCCCCCCCCCCCCTCTCCCCCCCCGGGCCCCCGATGGCAAGTAATTCAGTATATGTTAAACATGGTAAAAATTTATGTTAAATTCAATGTATGCATACATATTTATATAATTATCTTGTCTAAACTATTTCTTGACATTGAACTTTATGTTAAAGTTGGGCTTTGCTCTCCTAAGTGTGGGGAAGCACCTATGTAAGATTTTTTGTGCTACTGTTTTTAGAAGTAGTTTTGTGAGTCTGCAAGTTTTTAGTGGTCCAGGTTTTAGTGGTATGATCCTAGGAGAAGTATGGTTATTGCTTTGATGATCTGCACTCTGGCTTTTACCCAAAAAGAACCTCTGGTTCTTTGTAGCTACAAGCCCTAGCACTCTTTTTGTCTTGGAATTGCAACCAGAGCCTCTGTTCCCTTGTGACAGACCCCTAGCACTCCTCTCTATCCTGGAACTATGACCCAGAACTGTATTTTGAGCAATAGAGTTTTCAGTCAGTTCCATCTGCAAAGCAAAGAGTCCCCTATAATCTCTTTCTAACCCTTTACCATTTTGGGGTTGAGAGCTCCCAAAACTGCTGTTGTGGCTATTATTGCAGAAAACTGTCTCATTCTAACTTTTTGGTAGCTCTTCCACTCCAAAATTTTATTTGAGGCATTATTTTAAAATTGTTTGGAGAGGAATATTGAGAGAGTTCAGCTGGGTTGACTCCAGTCTGTCATCTTGATAAGTTTTTTACCACATTCTTTTAACAGCTTAATTCACACTTAATTCACAATTTAACAGCATCTGGATTAAAGGAGAAGTTACTTTTCTTTCAATATTTTTGATACAATCGTTTCCCAAAATAAGAAAATTTAGAAACATAATAGTAAACATTTATGATATCATGTATTTTAAAAATGAAACAAAACATACTACCAGTCAGGTGGCATCAATTCAGTTTAATGCATTTCCAAATAATCTTAAATAGAAAATCATTTATTTGTTCACTTTTGATATTTTATGTTGACTGCATCTAAGACCAATATAAAGTACTTATATTTATTAGCATTTATATAGTGCCTGTCATGTGCTAAACACTGTGCAACCAAGTGTCTCATACCATCCCTGAGAGATACCATCATTATCCCATTTTTCGTACAAGGAAACTGAGGCAAATAGGTGAAGTTACTTGCTGAAGATTACACAGCTAATAAATTTCTGAGACCAGATTTTAACTCAGTTTTCCTTATCCTTGTAGTTTTCTGTCAATATCAAATGTATCTTTCATTGAATTCTAATTTGCCACAGTTATCTTGGTAGAAGAACAGATATTATTATAAAATGAAATCATATTATGATTGATTTAGTTACAGAACAATTTTTTGACTAAATCAAATCTGAATTAATAATTTTTGAGGTTTTTTTTATTAAAAGCTTTTTATTTACAGAACATGTGAGTGATTTTTCTACATTGACCTTTGCAAAACTTTTTTTTTGTTCCAAGCTTTTCCCCTCCTTCCCCCACCCCTTACCCCTAGATGACAGGTAATCTAATACATGCTAAATATGTTAAATTATATGACAAATCCAATATATGTATATATATATCTATACAGTTATCTTTTTTTTTTTTTTTTTTTTGCTTTTTTGCTGAGGCAATTGGGGTTAAGTGACTTGCCCAGGGTCACACAGCTAGGGTATGTTAAGTGTCTGACATCAGATTTGAACTCAGGTCCTCCTGACTTCAGGGCTGGTGCTCTATCCACTGCGCCACCTAGCTGCCCCTCTATACAGTTATCTTACTGCACAAGAAAAATCAGATCTAGAAAGAGAGAGAGAGAAAAAAACAAAAAAAACAACCTAAGAAGGAAAACAAAATGCAAGGAAATATTCACAGAAAGCGTTAAAATGCTGTGTTGTGGTCCACACTCAGTTCCCACAGGCCTCTCTCTGGATATATATGACTATCTTCATCGGAATTCATAATTTCTAATGGTCACACTTAAACTCTCAATTTTCTCAAGATTCACTGTTTTCAGTTAGATCATATTAATTCATGGTAGCACTCTTAGCTTCCTATGGCTTTTTAAACATTTCTTTCTGTTATCCCCAAAAGCTAAGTCTAACTTTTAAAACATTTCTTTTTAAGTTACCCCCAAAGCCAAGTCAGTTCCTTTTGATTTATCAGCCTAATTTAAGTTTACCTTTCCCTAAGATATTTTCTATTTTCTGCACTTTTACTCCCAGAACCGTTCAGCCTCAAATTTCTATCTCTCTGCTTTAGAACCCAGCCGGTCCCAAATATTGGGATATGCCCTTTGAATGGTCATCCCAGGACAGAGTGTCAGCCTGACACTTAAATAACTTCATGCTTCAAATTTGCTTCTAAAAGCTTCCATTTGGTAAATGCTAAATAAGTTGTGGTATATGAACGGAATGGAATTTTCTATTGTTGTTTAAGAAATGATGAGCAGATGGATTTCAGAAAAACCTGGGAAGACTTATATGAACTGATTCTGAGTGAAGTGAACAGAACCAGGAGAACATTGTAAACAGTAACAGCAACATTGTGATAATCAACTATGATAGACTTAGCTCTTCTCAGCAATGTAGCAATCAAAGACAATTATAATAGACTTGGGATGGAAAATGCCATCCACATCCAGAGAAAGAACTATGGGACCTGAATGCAAATCAAAGATACTATTTTCACTTTTTTTATTGTTTTTCTTCTTTTTTTGTGGTTTTTCCCTTTTGTTCTGATTTTTTTCTTTCACATCATGACTCTAATGGAAATATGTTTAAAATGATTATACACAGATGACCTATATCAGATTGATTGCTATTTTGGGGAGGGGGAGGGAAGAGAGAAAAAATTTGAAATTCAAAATCTTATAAAAATAAATATTGAAAACTATCTGTACATGTAATTGGAAAAAATAAAATACTATTAAGTGAAACAAAACAAAACAAACAAAAAATGCTAGTTTTACAGTGAAATAAATTTCAGTGTAGACTGAGACTGAGAAAAAGGTTTCCTTCCTTATCTTTTTTTCTTATCTGCCTTCTCAACTTGGAGAGACAGAGACAATGAGGCACGCAAAGAGAAACTTTGTTTATGAAGATTATGAAGTTTTCATTTTTTCTACTTTTTTTCCATTGGATGATCAGGCCACAAGAAAAAGTTTTATTTACCAAGACACAAAACATAACAAGACAAACACATAGAAGCAAAGTTTTTCTTTCTCATCTCCTACTAGAAGTGTAATCAAAAAGTCTGTGAGAGTAAGACCTTGCAGCAGTGTCTGTACTGGGTCTGTATCTTAGAGATCATAAAAAAGGGAAAAAGATTCAAATGTGCAAAGATGTTTGTAGCAGCCCTTTTTGTAGTGACAAGGAAGTGGAAATTGAATGGATGCCTATCTGTTGGGGGATGACTGAATAAATTATGGTATATGTAGATTATGGAATATTATTGTTCTATAAAAAATGATCAGCAGGATGATTTCAGAAAGGCCTGGAGAAACTTACACGAACTGATGCTAAGTGAAGTGAGTAGAACCAAGGGAACATTGCACACAGCAACAACAAAATTATGTGATGATCAACTGTGATGTACTTGGCTCTTTTCAACAGTGAGGTGTTTCCGGCCAATTCTGATAGACTTCTGATAGAGAGAATTATCTGTATCCAGAGAGAGGACTATGAGGACTGAATGTGAATCAAAGCATAGTTTTTAAACTTTTTGTTGTGTTGTTGTTGTTGTTGTTAACGTTTGCTTGCTTGTTCTTTTCTTTATCATTTTTTTCCCCTTTTGATCTGTTTTCTCTTGTGAAGTATGAAAAATATGGAAATATTTTTAGAAGAATCGCACACATTTAACTTATACTGATTTGCTTGCAGTCTAGAGGAGGATGAAGGGAGGGAAAAATTTTGGAACACAAGTTTTTGCAAGGGTCAGTGTTGAAAACTATCTCTGCATATATTTTGAAAAATAAAAAACAATATTTTTTTTAAAAAGAAAGAAAAAAAAAGAGTACCATGGTCTTCTCTATCTTTATGTCTCTACCTTTTACATTATGCTTCTGCCTGAGGCCTTCCTAGAGCTCTATCCATAATCATCCCCTTTTGAATGGAAAACTTTCCCTGTCCTCAGGACTATAAGAATTTCCCTAAGGGGGGGTCTCTATCCCTTGTCAGCGAATAGTTTCCTCTGAGGGAAGTACTGTCTAAGCTTCTGAAGGTCATGGAAGTTCAGTAATGGTCAATTTTTGAGTGAGGAAGTCCATTAGGAGAGATCTTACAAGAGCAATCTCAAATGTTCTTTTGACAAAGGTTTGGCTGTCATATAGATATTTGAAGTCACAATCTCTTCATGGTTGCTATAACTGCTATAACTGCTATTGTGGTTACATCCAGCCAGTGATTTACAAGGCTTACAGTTGCAGAAACAAATCAGGACCAAGACTCTTGGTTTCTACAGAGCGAATATGCAATTCTTCTGTTTTCTTATATAAAATGTTTACTGACACTCTTCTTCCCTTTTTTTTGGGGGGGGGAAGGGAATATCTCTATCTCTATTTCCCTTTACCCCACCAAAAAAAAAAAAAAAAAAAAGTTGTCCTGTAACAAGTAAGCATAATCATTCAAAACAAACTCACTGAATTGCCTGTCTAATTTCTCTCAAAACACCGGGAAATCTTGGTTTTTACTGGATTTCTGGATGGATAGTTTTTTAAGCTGACTCACTTATATTGTTTTTTCAAAACAAATGCATTGTTTGTCAATGTTTTGCTAATTACAACAAAGTAGCTTAACTCCTTTTGTGTCATAGATCTTTTTGACAATTTAGTGAAACCTGTGTTTGCCTCAATAATGTTTTTAAGTTATTGAAGAAAATGCTAAATTTTAGTCATAGTTCAGTGAAAATAAAGATGTAATTTTTTAATACATAGTTCAGTGAAAATAAAGATGTAATTTTTTTTTCTACATCCATCTTCATGGACCTCCTGATATTTAAGGGGTTCATAGATCCTAAATTAAGAATTCCTGGCTTGTGAAGGAATGCCCATCAACTGGGAAATGGCTGAACAAGCTTGGCATATGATTGTGAATGGAATACAATTGGGCTATATGAGATGATGAGCAGGATGGTTCAGAAAAACTTGGGAAGACTCATATAAATTGATGCAAATTGCAGCACAACCAGGATAAAATTGACAGTAATATTGTTTGATCATCAACTTTGAATAACTTAACTATTCTCAGCAATACAAAGACCCAGGACAATTCCAAAGAATTTAGGATGAGAAATGCTCTTTTTTCAAAGAAAGAGCTGATGGAATCTGAATAAAGCATACTTTATTTTTTACAACATGGCAAATGTAGAAATATATTTTGCAAGATTTCGTATGTATAATTGATATCACCTTTCTTGCATTCTCAGTGGGAGGAGGTGGAGAAGGGAGAGAATTTGAAACTCAAAATTTTAAAAAATGCTAAAAATAAATGATAGATTTTTTAAAAAAGTTGTAAAAGAAATGATAGAGGAGATGGCTGGGAAAAATCTTAGCAATTTAAATGAATTGATGCAAAATGAAGTGAACAAAACCAGAATATCATGCACAGTAAAAGAGATATTGTTATGAAAATCAACTTAGAAAGACTTAGCTACTCTGATCAATACATGACAATTCTTAGGACTCATGATGAAAAACACTATTCACCTAGAAAGAGAACTGATGAATTCTTTTTTTTCAAAATTTATTTTTATTAAAGCTTTTTATTAGCAAAACATATGTATGGGTAGTTCCTCAGAATTGGTCTTTATAAAGCTTTCCATTACAAATTTTACCCCCAATCCCCTCCCATCCCCTAGATGGCAGGAAGTCCACTACATGTTAATAATGTTAAAATACTTGACAAGTTGTGCAAGAAAAATCCTATCTACAAGAAAAAAAAAAAGAAAATCAGAGAAAGGAAACACAATGCAAGCAAATATCAACAGAGAGCATGAAAATGTTATGTTGTGGTCCACATTTGATATACCTCTCTCTGGGTGTATATAGCTTTCTTCACTGAACAATTGGAATTGGTTTGAGACAATTCTTTGTTGCAGAGAGCCATGTCCATCAGAGTTGATCATCATGTATTATTGGTGTTGCTGTGTATAATGATCTCCTGGTTTTGCTCGTTTCACTCAGCAGAACTGATGAATTCTTTTTTTTTATTAATACTTTTTATTTGTAAAACATATGTATGGGTAATTCTTCAACATTAACCCTTACAAAGCTTTCTGTTACAAATTTTTCCCCCTTACTTCCCACCCCTTTCCTAGATGGCAGGATAATCCGCTACATGTTAATTATGTTAAAATACTTGACAAATCGAATATATGTATACTTATTTCCACACATCATTTTTGTGCAGGAGACATCGTATCTGCAAGAAAGAATAATCAAATAAAGGAAATACAATGCAAGCAAACATCAATAGAGACCATGAAAATGATATGTTGTGGTCCACATTTCACATTCCTCTCTCTGGGTGTATTTGGCTTTTTTCACTGAACAACTGGAACTGGTTTGAAGCATTTCATTGTTGAAGAGAGTCATGTCCATCAGAATTGATCATCATATAGTATTGTTGTTGCCATGAATAATGATCTCCTGGTTCTGCTCACTTCACTCAGCATCAGTTCATGCAAGTCTCTCCAGGCCTCTCTGAAATCGTCCTGCTGGTCGTTTCTCACAGAACAATAATATTCCATAACATTCATATACCATAATTTATTCAGCCACTCTCCAATTGATGGGCATCTATTCAGTTTTCAGTTTCTAGCCACTACAAAAAGGGCTGCCACAAACATTCTTACACATGTGGGGCCCTTTCCTTCCTTTATGATTTCTTTGGGATATAAGCCCAATAGAAACACTGCTGGGTCAAAGGGTATGCACAGTTTGATAACTTTTTGAGCATAGTTCCAAATTGCTCTCCAGAATGGCTAGATCTGTTCACAGTTCCACCAACAATGCATCAGTGTTCCAGTCTTCCCACATCCCCTCCAACACCTGTCATTATCCTTTCCTGTCATTTTAGCTAATCTGACAGGTGTGTAGTGGTACCTCAGATTTGTCTTAATTTACATTTCTCTGATCAATGGTGATTTGGAGCACCTTTTCATATGACTATAAATAGTTTTGATTTCATCATCTGAAAATTGTCTAGAACTGAAGAATTCTTGAGGGGTATATTGAAGCATTTTTTTTCACTTTATTTTTCTTGCTTCCTCCCACTCCCACCCCCCACCCCCACCCCCCTACCCTCGAAACATGACTAATGTGGAAAAATGTTTTAGATGACTTCATATGTATAAATAGGTATAATACTTTTTTTGCCAGCTTTTTGATGAGATGGAAGGGTGGAGGGAAGAAGATAATTTGAGAGTGAAAAGAAAAATTAAAAGGGGGAAAAGATTATCTGCCTTAGGGCATGTTTCATTATTAATACTGAATATAAATCCATATTATAAATTTAAATTTTGGGGGATTGTTTTCTCAGATATGATTAGATTAGAATTTTTTCTTACCTTGTAAATGTAGTTAATGAAAAATTCATATTGAGTAAAGCAAGCCTCAGCTTTGCCATTTTCTTATATGTTTATACTTGGCCTTATTATTATTATTATTATTAATTATTATTATCCTCAATCTCAGGTTTCTTTGCAGGAGTGTTTCTAAGTTATTTGGCTATTTTATAAGGGTTAATTTAATTAAAAGCTCGGTAACTTTCATAAATCATCTTAATTGGCTCTATAAGAACTGCAGTATATCAAAATACACAGAAAGTACTTGTGATAACATCATTTTTAATCCCTTTTCTGTTTTGTGGAACTCTCAGACTTCCATAAAGATCATGGCATTTGCTTGTCTGACATCTATTGAGGGCACAAGTGTCAATTCACAATACAGGAGAGAGCTGTTTTAATTTTTTCTTTCAACACATTGATGGATTGTTTGGTTTTCCTTCATAGGTGCACATTCCTTTTTAAGAGAGTACTAATTGAATTCTCTCATTTTACTTTTTCTATATGCTTACTTTAATTTACTTAAAGGTTGAGCTCAGGCTCTCTCTCTTTTGTGAAACCTCTTGTCAGTTTCTAATATTCTCTCCTTTATATCATTTTTTATTTAAAAAAACAGATTTTATTGATATCTTTTCTTTTTATGGAAACTATATTTACCCCAGTATCCACTCATACTTCTATCCCTTATAAGAGATTTTTTTTTTTTAAGTAAGAAGAGACAAAAATTCAGTAAAAACAATCAACTCATTTAAATAAGTGAGAGAGGTAGAGCCAAGATAGTAGAATAAAGGCAGGAACTCCCCTGAGCTCTCCAAAATACCTTTAATTAATGATTGTACACAAATTCTAGAGCAACAGAATCCACAGAAAGAGAAACAATTTTCCAGCACAAGACAACTTAGATGGTCAGAAAGAAAGGTCTGTTGTACCAGGTTTGAGAGAGGAACACAGACCTAGTCCCAGCAAACCCAGAGCAGGCCTTGGTGACTAAATCTGTGTCAACAATGGTGGTTTCCTTATTTCTCAGCTTACAGAGAGAGTAAGTGAAATAGACAATGGGTTAGAAGGAGATTTACAGGGGTCCATTTGCTGGCACCAGGGACAGGATTACTGTGTTACATTGCCTAAACTTGGATATTGGCATAGTTCTGGATCTTCATCCCAGTGTAAAGGAGAAGCCACTAGTACAGCAGAGCTTGCTGCATGCCGGGGGGCAAGGAATCCTGGTCACAGTTTCAGGATTGAAAAGAATGTAGTTGCTTACAAACCACCACATAACACAGGAGGTAGTCACTTCTCCTTAGATCTTACCTATTTAGAAGAGCCAAAAACGTACATGTCCCCAAAATTATCTCAAAACAGCTGTGCAAAAAGCCTGAAGCTTGGGGACAGTATTCCCTCCACTTGAGAAGCAGAGTGTTGCTTTAATATAGAGTTAAAAGTCAAGAAATAGATTGTAAAATGAGCAAACAAAAAAATTTTGACCATAGGAAAATTACTATAGAAAGTGATATCATCAAAATCTACACTCAGAAGAAAAAAATGCCAAAATTTATGCATCCAAAACCTCAAAGAAAAAGATGAATTGGTCTCAGGTTATGGAAAATTTCCAAAAAGATTTTTTAAATCCATTAAAAAGAAGAGGAAAAATTGGGAAGAGAAATGAAACTGGTGCAAAAAAATTATGAAAAAAAGAGCCAATATTTTGGTAAAGGAAGCACAAAAAGATATTGAAGAAAATAACACCTTAAAAAATAGGATAGACCAAATGGTGAAAAAGGCACAAAAATCTAATGAGGAGAAGATTACCTTGAAAAATAGACTTTGATCAAATGGGAAAAGATATACAAAAAATTACTGTAGAGAACTTTAAAAAAGTAGAATTGGTCATAAAAAAATGAGTTATAAAAGCTCACTGGAGAAAATTCCTTAAAAGTTGAAATTAAGTAATGAAAGCTAATGACTTTATGAGACATCAAGAAACAAAAGCAAAAGAATAAAAAATAGAAGAAAATATGAAATATATCATTAGAAAAACAACCTGGAAAATAGTTCCACGAGACAGAATTTAAGAATTATTGAAGTACCTGAAAGTCATGATCAAAATAAGAGCATAGAAATGATCTTTCGAGAAAGTATCAAGGAAACCTGTCCTGATATTCTAGAACCAGGAAAAATTAGAAATAGAAATGGAAAGAATCCATTGATCACCTCCTGAAAGAGATCCCCAGATAAAAACTCCAAGGAATATTGTAGCCACATTCCAGAGCACTTAAATCAAGGAAAAAAAATATTGCATGCAGCCAGAAAGAAGCAAATAAAATATAGTGAAACTACAGTCAGGATTACACAAGATTTAGCAGCTTCTACTTTAAAGAATGAAAGGGCTTGGAATATGATATTCAGGAGAACAAAAGAGCTAGAATTACAACCAAGAATCATCTTCTCAATGAGGAGGGAGATAGGAGTGATGAAGAGAATTTAGAACTTGAAATTTTGGGGAAAAATGTTAAAATTGTTTTTATATGTAATTGGGAAAAAATAAAATATTAAATAAGGGGAAAAAAAGAAAAATAGTCTGATTATTTATTCAGTATGGTCTAACTGTAGACCTTTACTTTTGCAAAGGATGGAAGAAGAGAGAGGCGTTTTCGTGTATATTTTCTTTGGCAACAAGCTTGGACTTTATATTTTCACCAAATTCAATTTTGTTTGTTTTGTGGTGACTATTTTTTTCAATTTACATTGTTATATTCATTGTATTGTTTTTCTAGCTCTGCTTCACTTTATATCAGTTCATATAAGTCTATAGTGATCATATTTGTTATTTCTTATAGCACAGTAATTGCATTACATTCATGTACCATAATTTGTTTAGTAATTTCCCAATCACATGGCATCTACTTTGTACCTGCAGATTTTCTGAGTAGGTTTTTAGATGCACCTTGCTTTCCAAAAAATATTTGTTCTTGGAAACTTTTTGTGCACTTTGAATTGCCTGAGAGAGCTCTTATTTATAGAATATCTAGGAGTAAAGAAACCTTTGAGACTCCTGTTCCTACTTGAAAAAGTTTAATTGTGAATGTTTTTTTGAAAAAAGTTGCTTTATTCATGTGGTTTATTGAGTGGCAGTTTTGCTTAATAGTATGAGCAGTGGATTTGAGTCAAGAGGTCTTTGTTCAGATCTAACTCACTAAAACTACAGAGTTCTTAGCAAGTCATTTCACATTTCTAGCTCTTAGTTTCCTCATCTCTAAAATGGGGAATAATAATATTTGTACCTTGCAAGTCTTTGTTGTTGTTTGTTTTTGATGAAGAAAGCATTTTGATGATTAAAGTGATATAAAAGCATGTTTTTTTAAGTACACATTTTGCAAATATGTATTTTGTATAAATGAAAATTGCTAAAAGGACTTTGTAGCCTAAATACAGTGTTTACAATGAATTAAAATTTGAAATTCTAATAGGATTCCATTTTAACAGCCTTGATTTTTTTCAATTTAATATTTGTTTCTGACTTTAATAAATATCATATGAGTATTTCCATATTATAGAAGAAATAGAGGATTATATCTGAAGCTTTAAATATTGATTTTAAGCAGTGCTTTGAATTTTTTGAAATATGTAATAATTTAAACATAATAACTTTCAAAACTATCCTGTTTATTTGTTATTCCTTCTGATCTTCTATTCATTTTTTAGGGGGGGAAGGGAGTTGGGGAGCTCTATCTTTATCTTTTCTCCATCTTGTCCCTTCCCCAAATTGAAAAAAAGGAAAACAAAATCCTATATTCCTTTTTCCTTTTCTTTTTTTTAAGATTATCAAAATATAATAAAATCATTCCCAGGTCCTCTGTCTAAATTTAACTCTATTAACTGCTCAAGTGTCTTTACAATTTTATCATTTTCTTGACTCCTATGTTTGCATTTGAAAGTTTCTACTCTGATTTATTCTTTGTTTTGCTAATGCTTAGAATTCCTCTATTTCATTAAAGATTCATTTTCCTCTAGAATTATACTGTTTTGCCAAGTAAGTTATTTTTGGTTGTAAGCCATATATTTTGCCTTTTGGAATATCATATTCTAAATTCCCCTCTCCTATATGATTAAAGGTGCCAAATTTTGTATAAACATGATTCAGTACTTTAACTCTTTGTTTCTGGAGGCTTGTATACTAGTCTTTCTTTGACCTTGAAAATCTGGAATTTGGCTATGATGTTTCTGGACATTTTTATTTGGGGGATTTAATCAGAAAGTGATTAGTAGACTCTGTTTTTACTTTGTTTAAAAAAAAAAGGCCAAAATAAAAACATTCATGATTTCTCGAAACATTATATGCTGGATCTTTTTTTGATCTTAGCTTTCATAGTTCATTGATTCTTATTTATTTTTCCCCTTGACCTTTTTTCTATGTTAGTGGCTTTTTATGGGATATTTTATATTTTCTCCTTTTTTCCCCTTCAGTCTTGATTCTGTTATCATATTTGTTATTGTCTCATAGAGTCATTGATTTCTGTCTAGTCTATTCTGATTTTTAGGAAGTCTGTTACTTTGGTAAGGTTTTGTATCTTTTGAATGAGCCAAGCTATTAATTTTCCTCCCAACTCTTTCTATGGTTCTTATTTAATTTGTAATATCATTTTTTAAAATTCTAGATCCACTCCTATCAGGAATTCTAGGTAAATTTGTGGTCAAACTATGCTTTGCTTGAGGCTTTCCTTATAGATATTGTAGAGTTATTATTTTTTCTGGTCTTGCATTTGGATGTTCCTGGCTCTTTCAAAGTTATTTATCATCTCTTGTCTTTTTTTTTTAATTACTTATTTTTCAGCTTTACTTCCTGAATTTGTATGTGATGTTAGGACTACACTTTTCACATTTTTGGAGAGACTATTGGAGATTTGTTTGATCTGGATTTGTATTGTTTTAGATATGGCCTTTTCTTGAGTATTGAATGCTTTATTCTTTAGTGTGTAACTCAGGCTAGGGAGATGCAAACTTCTACATGTCCTAAGTAGTGTGCTCCAGAGCATGGGCTGATCATTGCTTTTTCTCTTTGAGCTTTGCTGGCTGTGGAAACTAGTATAAGTGAGGGAGGCACACTATTGTAAGCTTACTCTTTGTGTTGTAACTCCAGGAGACAGCTGTTGGCCCTGACACCTGTTAGCTAATTGGAAGGTTCTATATGTTAAGAACAAGAAAATTGCAGGCTGACCCTTGGTCTCAGTTCCCTGTCCTGGTTACTTAGCTGCAGGCATCAGAAGTGGTCTGTGGGCTTATTAATCTGTGATACTGCTCCAAAATGAGAATGACAGAACTACGGGTTGTTTTCTCCTAGCCCTGGCAAATAGCTATAAGTCTCAGCCTTTGTCTTTTCTCAATCCTACTTCAGGGTTGAGCAATACAGACATGCCTACCCATCATTGTACTCTTTTTCTTCTTATACAGCTACAGATTCCAGACTCTATTACTAGCCCCCCTAAATACATAGGTTTTTTTTTTTCTGAACTCTCTCCCCTTGTTTGTTAGAATAGTTTTATGAGTTTTATGAGAGACTTGGTTTACATTACTACTTTTTATTCTATCATCTTTGCTGGTCTCCCTTTTAATGACCTCTTAAAAGAATATTAAAACGGCTTATTATTATAATGAAATGTCATTTGTAGGAAAACTTTTTACTAGTTTGAGAGAAAAGTCTGCTGGTATTTTTGGTACCTGTATTTAATTGAGCAAAACATATTCAATCTAAACAATGTTTGCTAAAAAATTACAAACTAGAGGAACTGGGAGTATTGTACAAAAGTATCATTTCTGGTGCTTCCAAATTAGTAATGCCTGAGATAGTAAATACTTAATTTTTTTTAATTAAAGCTTTTTATTTACAAAACATATGCATGGGTAATTTTTCAACAGTGACCCTTGCAAAACCTTCTGTTCCAAATTTTGTCCTCCTTCCCCCATCCTCTCTCCTGGATGGCAGGTTGTCCAATATATGTTAAATATGTTACAATATATGTTAAATCCAATATATGTATACATAGTTATACAGTTATCTTGCTGCACAAGAAAAATCAGCTCAAGAAGGAAAAAGAAAAAAAAACTGAGAAAGAAAACAAAATGCAAGCAAACAACAACAGAGTGAAAATGCTATGTTGTGGTCCACCGTCCTCTCTCTGGGTGTAGATGAGCTCTCTTTTCATCACTGAATTGGAACTGGTTTGAATCATCTCATTGTTGAAGACAGCCACATCTATCAGAATTGATCATCATATAGTTTTGTTGTTGCAGTGTATAATGATTTTCTGGTTTTGCTCATTTCACTTAGCATCAGTTGAGACGTAAATACTGAAGTGCTCTTTTACTTAACTGTATTCAATGCAGTAATGATAGAAATTCAACAAATATTGTTTACTATGTTGTTCCTTATTATTGTTCACTGTTATTCACTATTATTGTTCACTATGTGCTAAGCACTGTGCCCCACTGTGTTGGGGATTCAAAGATAAAGAAATCCTTGAGGACTGGGACTTTGTCATTTTATATGGAAAGATTGTTTTAGTTAGAACAGTGATTTTTAAAGACCCCAAGTTCTCCCTGAAATAATAACCCAAATTTTTAATACTAGTAATTTCCCAGTAATACTATATGACAATTATGGAGTATCATAATCTCCAAAGAATCAGATTTGCAGTTTATCTAGAACATGGTAAGTGTAAAATAGGCTTCAGCATATCAACAAAAAATAAATGTATATGAGAGTATGTAAAAGGTGTCTTTAAAAGCTGTATGTGCCTGGAAATATAGGTGGGGCCAGCCATGATGTAGTAAAAGTGAGGGATGATGAATGTTCAGCTTGTATGCTCAATTATAATTTACATAATAGTAAAGAGGCCCAGAGTACATTGATTGAGTAGATTGCCTATGAAGGATTTATGGGAAGAGAGAGAAAATAATTGTGAGAGGTGATGATGAGGCCTCTATGGGTTTAAGACTTCATTGTTATAAAAGTCAAGTATACCCACATTAGCAGAATCAGATCTATGGAAATGGAGCAATTCTTGGTCACATATAGATTGTACTGGATGGCCCCACAAGCCCTTTCCAATTAACATTTTGTGTTTCAGATTATATAACATAAGCATAATAAATATATTGCAACTTTGAATGTCATAAGGGTAAAGAAGAGAGAGAAGAGGTTATAAGAAGAATCCCAGGGAGATACCACTTTTTTGCTGAGAAATTCAGGAGGCAGAGTCACTGGAGCTGGGCTGCGAGGAGGAGACAAGGGTTTTTAGTAGGCATAGATGGGGTGTTTTACAAGCATGAACGAAAGCCTATAGGAAGGCATGGAGGTAGGAGGAGACTGAATGAGATCTAGAAAGTGCTGGCAGGCTAATTTGACTGGAATGTAGTATACAGGAAAAGAAATAATGTAAAATATGCTGGAAAAATGGGTTGAAGCAAGATGGTGGAGAGTCTCAAGTCCTTGTAGGGGACTTGAGTTTACATTAAATTAAATTTTTACATTAAAGTTTACATTAAAAAAATTAATGCCTTTGTATTTATATCACATTTATTTTCAAATATCTCTTCCCCAATAATACCCAGAATCTTCTTTTATAATAAAGATTAAAAAAGGAAAACAAAACCAGTTCAGCCAAATCAAATCAACATGTCAATTATTTATAACAGTATTTGCTATATTTGTTACTTATATTCTTCTACTTCAATAAAAGGAAAGATGTATGTTTTTTCAACTCTTTTCTTGTCACTATAATTATGCAGCATTCAGCCAGTGAAGGTTTTTGAATGGGTTAATGACATGATTAGACCCATGCATTAAGATGAATTTGACTGATGAATGATTGAGGAAAGAAAATGGAGACTGGAATCAGGGAGACTAGTTAAGAATGAATGAGAGTATAGTCCAGAAAGGATGGGATGGGGCCCTGAAATAAGGTGCTTTGCTCTTGTGAGTGGAAAGAAGGAACAGAATACTTAGAGATATTATGGAGGTTGAATTGATATGATTTAACTTATGATTGTCCAGAGAGGTGAGGGAGAGAGTAAGAAGGCACTCTTGAGATTTTTAGCCTGGGTGATTGAGAGGTTAGTTGTCATCTATAGAAATGGAGAGATTTGGGGGAAGGGCAGAATTTGACATGTGTGGGGGAAGGGTAGAGATTAGTTCTGCTTTGAACACATGTAATTGGGGAGAACAATGATGTAGAGAAAGAGATGGACAAGGAAAACAAGAGATCAGAAAGTATTGTGGAAATAAGACTGAAGACAATATCAAAGAGTCAGTGATAAATAGGGGTAGGTGCTATCTAGTAGGGTAAAGGAGCATGAGGTTTGAGAAAAGTCCATTGAATTTAGCAATTTAGAGAATATGAGTGTTCATATGCAGAGCACTTTCAGTGGAGTTTAGGATAAGTAGGATCTTTACCAAAAGTTCTGTGGGGGAAGTCAGTCCAAGAGAGAAAGAAAGTTTTCAAGATGAAATTTTGAAGATACAAAAAGGCCTAATTCCAATGAAGAAAAAGAGGAGTCATCTATGAAAATAAATGCTAATTCATTTTTAAAAGACTTGCATAGTAGAAAAAGGAGAGGGCAGGTTATTAAAATGAATTCAAATGTATGGTATAGGGTGTTAAGAAAGCGTCAGAGACCTAAGAATAGTGTAAAGATTGTTAAAACTCAGAATGAGCTTACAGGGTGAGGAAAGCTATACAAACAAAGGTGGTGTTGATTTAAAGTTGTTTTGGGGGAGATGATAAAAAGGAGGGCAGAATCACTACTTAGCACAGGATAATTGTAATGGAATGAAGATGGAGCTATTGAACGCTTTGTTTTTGTTCCAAGGAGAGAACTCTAAAGGATAGAATAAAAATGGCTATACAGGGTTGAAATCCAATGCAAATAGAGAAATGATGAGAGCACTTCTAGTTAAACTTGAATTTGTTACTTCTTCCAGCTGAACTCTTATCTTATGGATCCACAGTTACTTGATGATGTGATTGCTGGACCTAGTATCAAAAAGATTGAGAAGAATGAAAAAGGTGTCAAAGGGTTGGAGAAAGGCAGATTTTTGATTTTAAAAAAGATAAGAATAGAATTAGGAGACAACATTGTTGTGATAATAGGAGTCAAAGAAAGCTAGTATGAAATAAGCCTGGTTTAAGAGAGGAATAGAAACCAGTACTAGGGAAGTGATAATCCTATTGTAACCTTGCTCTGGTCAAACCACATCTATGGTCCTGGGGACCATGAGTTAGAATATTGAAGATGTCCAGAGAAGATTGTACAGAGTGAGGAAGGAGTTTGAGGTCATGTCTCATAATGTTTGGTTGAAAACACTGGTAATATTTAACATGGAGAACAGATAATTCAGATGGGAACATATATCATGTACCCAACTATTAGGTTTGATATTTCTGAGAGGGAGAGAGAGATTTGTAGATCTATTCTGCTTGGCCCAAGGAGACAGAATTAGTAACAATAGGCAAAAGTTGCAGCAAGACAATTTAGACTTGACTTAAGGACAACTTCTTTATATTTTTATATGTAGAGCTATCCAAAAGTGGAACAAATTGCCTTTGGTAGGTACTGAGTTAGATCGTCAAGAAAATGCTGGCTGATTCTGGAGAACAATTTGGAGCTATGCTCAAAAAGTTATCAAACTGTGCATACCCTTTGACCCAGCAGCATTTCTATTGGGCTTATATCCCAAAGAAATCATAAAGGAAGGAAAAGGCCCCACATGTGCAAGAATGTTTGTGGCAGCCCTTTTTGTAGTGGCTAGAAACTGGAAATTGAATAGATGCCCTTCAATTGGAGAATGGCTGAATAAATTATGGTGTATGAATATTATGGAATATTATTGTTCTGTAAGAAATGACCAGCAAGATGATTTCAGAGAGGCCTGGAGAGACTTACATGAACTGATGCTGAGTGAAATGAGCAGAACCAGGAGATCATTATACACGGCAACAACAGTACTATATGACGATCAATTCTGATGGACATGGCTGTCTTCAACAATGAAATGTTTCAAACCACCTCCAATTGTTCACTGAAGAAAGCCATATACACCCAGAGAGAGGGATGTGAAACGTGGACCACAACATAACATTCTCATACTCCTTGATTGATGTTTGCTTACATTGTGTTTCCTTTATCTGATATATCGTTTGTGTAGATAAGATTTTTCTTGCACAACAATGATAAGTTTGGAAATATGTATACATATATTCGATTTGCCAATATTTTAACATAATTAACATGTAGTGGATATCCTGTCATCTAGGGGAGGGGTGGGGAGTTGGGGGGAAAAATTTGTAAAGGAAAGCTATGTAAGGGTTATTGTTGAAGAATTACCCACACATATGTTATGCAAATAAAAAAAATAAAAAAATAAAAAATAAAAAAATAAGAAAGTGCTGACTGACCATTTATATCTTATAGAAAAGGTTTTAGTTCAGATATAGATTGGACTATCAACTTATTGCTGAGGTCCCTTTTAATGCTTAGATCATATTAAACCAAAAGTTTTACTCCATGTTCAATCCCTTTAATATTAGACTGTGCCTACTAATTTAGGCAGCATTTTCTCATCTTTTACTTTTGAGTAAAGGCATATTTGTCAAAATTTTGTCTTATTTCAAAGCTAAGGGGAATAGTATGATAAATGCTGAATTCTGAAAAGCTTTCACTAGATTAAAATAATATACTGAACCTAATAAAATGAAATTTTATAGAGATAATAAAATTTTGTTTGCTTATATTTGAAAAAATGAAATGAACAAATTTAAGAATAGGAAATATATGCAGATAACATTTTTTTTTAAAAAAGCACAGAATCTAAGGGTGTTAGTGAATTGTAAGCTTATTACTAATTTGATAGTTGACAGACAAAACAATCCATAGGCTATATTAATAGAATGAAGTAATTAACAAAATGATGGAGTGCTAGATACCCAAAGGGATTTTGTACCCTAAGATGGGTGATTCAG
This sequence comes from Myrmecobius fasciatus, assembly GCA_023553655.1. Classification (NCBI taxonomy): domain Eukaryota; kingdom Metazoa; phylum Chordata; class Mammalia; order Dasyuromorphia; family Myrmecobiidae; genus Myrmecobius; species Myrmecobius fasciatus. Next base: position 7,166 of record JAJPUD010006047.1, on the reverse strand, counting down.
ATGGGAAGGGGTCCTAAAGTTGGGTTATATGAGATTGATTAATAAACCTAGTGATGTGTTTGTTTCCTAGAAAGGAAGATACTTAGAAGGTGTGATAGTGTTTTTAGCTATTATTTAGAGCTTTCATAGAGAAAAGAACCACAGATTTCACAGAAATGGAATGTCTTCTCAGTGACTTCTAATTCTCTGAAAGAGAATTCCCTCTGTTAAATACCTGAGAGATATTCATACACAGTCTTAGCCTGAAAACCTCCAACTAGGCCTCCCCATATTAGGTTGTTGTCTATTATATCTTGGAAAGGAGTATTATTTATTATTAATTATAATTTATTATAATAATTTTATATTATTTAATATATTATTATATTTATATATTAATTTAAATCACATTAAGCTGTTTGTCCTATCCTATTGTTAACTCAGGATGGACCTTGCCATGTATTAAAACCCCAAGATCTTTCTCAGAAGAATTGATATCTTTTCATTCTTTTCCCATCTTGTGTTTGAGAAGCCAATTGTTTTGCGCCCTAGACTGACAAGATCTTTTTGATTTGTGATTCTGTCATCTACTATTATGGTTTTGAGCCATCTCCAAGTTTTATAATAAGCATGCCATCTATACTTTTATTCAAACCACTGATAAAAATGTTCAGTGACACAAAGCTAAGAACAGGTCCCTGGGGCATTCCACTGGAGACCTTCCAAGTTGACATTGAATAATTAATGGTTATTTTTTTATGTTCCAATTATTGTCAGTTCCAAATTCAGCTATACATATTCTCATTTAGTTCACATTTCTCCAAGTTTTTTTTAAAAATAAAAATAGCATTTCAAAATCCTATGCTAAAATCCAAGTGGGTATCAGTATTCCCTGATCTGCCATTCCAGTAACCATAAGAAAAAAAATTAGTGAAAATAATATGCTTCAATCTACATTCCTATCCCATAGTTCTTTCTCTGGATGTAGACAGCACTGTCCATCATGAGTCATTTGGAATTGTCTTGAATCATTGTATTGCTGAGAAGAGCTAAGTCTATCATAGTTGATCAAATGCAAGGTTGCTGTTACTCTGTACAATGTTCTCCTAGTTCTGCTTACTTCATTCAACATTAGTTCATGTGTAGTTTTCCCAAGCTTTTCTGAAATCAGTCTACTCACTTCTTTCTTTTTCCTTCTTTTTCTTTCTTTCTTTCTTTCTTTCTTTCTTTCTTTCTTTCTTTCTTT
>JAJPUD010006046.1:80685-140087 GCA_023553655.1 Myrmecobius fasciatus | reverse complement strand
TGCTGTTTCACCCATTCATTCTTTAGGATAAAATTATTTAGTTTCCACTTGCTTTTTGGTCTATTTTCTCCTGGCCTTATATTGCATGTGATTTTTATTCCGTCATGATCTGAAAAAAAATACCTTTATTATTTCTGCCTTCCTGCATTTGATTTTGGGGTTTTTGTGTCCTAACACATGGTCAATTTTTGAATAAGTTCCATGGACTGCTGAGAAAAAAGTAAACTCCTTTCTGTCTCCATTTAATTTCCTCCAAAGATCTATCATACCTAACTTTTCTAACATTTTGTTTACCTCCTTAACTTCTTTCTTATTTATTTTGTGGTTTGATTTATCTAGTTCTGAGAGAGGGAGGTTGAGATCCCCCACTATTATAGTTTTGCTGTCTATTTCTTCTTGCATCTCTCTGAACTTTTCCTCTAGGAATTTCCATGCTATACCACTTGGTGCATATATGTATAGTATTGATATTGCTTCAGTGTCTATGGTACCCTTTAGGAAGATATCATTTCCTTCTTTGTCTCTTTTAATTAGGTCTATCTTTGCTTTTACTTGATCTGAGATCAGGATTGCTACCCCTGCTTTTTTTTTTTTTTTTTTTGTTCACTTGAAGCATAATAGATTCTGCTCCAGCCTTTTACCTTCAACCTGTATGTATCTCTATGTTTTAGATTTGTTTATTCTATACAACATATTGTTGGATTCTGGTTTTTAATCCAGTCTGCTATCTGCTTCTGCTCTATGGGAGAGTTCATTCCATTCACATTCACAGTTAAAATAACTAATTCTGTATTTCCTGCTATCTTATTTACCCTAACTTATGCTTTTCTTTTTCTTATCCCCTTTCCCTAATCCCTACTATTTTGCTTTTGATAACCACTTCCCTCAAACAATCCTTCTCCTTTAGAGCCCCACCCTCCCCTTTTTCCCCCCTTTCCCTCCTGTTTCCTTATAAGTAAGTCTATTATTCCCTCAGAGCCAAATCTGATGAGATGGAGATTAACCCAATTCTCATTCCCCTCCCTTTTTTCCCCTCAATCATTATAGGTTTTCTTTGCCTCTACATGTGATGTAATTTCCCTTATTTTACCTCCTTTTCCTCTTCTTCCAGTGTTATCCCTTTTCTACCTCTAATTTCTTTTTCAGTTTATCATATTATAATAATCATAAAATCTCAATAATCATATCATAATAATCATAATGTAATAATAGATTCATAAAATCAACTGTCATTTTATAAGTATAACATAAATATAGTTCTCAAGAGTTTTTTTTTCTTGTTACCTTTTTATGTTTCTCTTGTGTTCTGTGTTTGTAGATCAATTTTTTTGTTCAGTTCTAGTCTTTTCAGTAGAAATAGGTGAAATTCTCCTATATCATTGAATGACCATCTTCTTCCCTGGAAGATAATGCTCATTCTAGCTGGGTAACTTATTCTTGGCTGTAATCCAAGTTCCTTTGCCCTTCAGAATATCTGATTCTAGGTACCTCAATCCTTCAAAGTAGAAGCTGCTAGGTCCTGTGTATCCTAATTGTGGCTCTCCAGATATTTAAATTGTTTCTTTGTGGCTTCTCATAATATCTTTTCCTTGGTATGATAGTTCTGGAATTTAGCCACAATGTTTCTGGGGGACTTAATTTTTGGGTTTCTTTCAGGAGGTGATCAGTGGATTGTTTCAATAAGTATTTTGCCTTCTGGGTCTAAAATATCAGGGCAGTTTTCTTTTATGATTTCCTGGATGATAGTGCGTAGTTTCTTTTTTTCATCATGGCTTTCAGGAAGCCCTATCATCCTTAGATTGTCTCTCCTAGATCTATTTTCCAGGTCAGTGTTTTTTCCTAGGAGATATTTCATGTTTTTCTCTATGTTTTCATTTTTTTTTGTTTTTGTTTGACTGATTCTTGAAGTCTTAATGAGTCATTCATTTACAATTGTTTGATTCTAATTTTTAATGTCTTATTTTCTTCAGTTACTGTTTTTAGTTCCTTTTGCAATTGACCAATTACATTTTTTTTGTTCATTGCATTCTTTTTCTATTTTTTCTATTTTATTTTGCAGTGATCTCATTTCGATTCCCCATGTTTCTTCTAAGTCTCTTTTAAGATTCTTTATGCAATCTTCAAAGAAAGCTTGTGACATGGAGACCAGTTCATGTCTCTCTTTGGGGCTTTTTCTGGAGTTGCTTTACCTTTAGGGGCCTCAGGATTTGAGGTCTGTTCTTCCCTCTCTCAATAGAAGTTGTCTAGGGTGAGAGCTCTTTTTGGTTTTTTATTTATTTTTAATTTTTTTTTAATTTAAGGCAAAGGTGGGACAGCTGCTTTAATTTGCCCTGGGGCAGTTGTGCTGATTGAGTTATTTCAGGTACTGGGCAGTTCTGCTGATTGAATTATATCAGGTACTGGGCAATTCTGCTGATTGAATTATTTCAGGTGCTGATCAGTCCTGCTGATTGATTGATAGCCCTAGGGTGCTGTGTAATGGGAGCTAGATCAGATGCTCATCAGGGGTTCAGTGGTTCACAATCTGCCCCCCACAAAAGGCAGACCCTCCAAACCACCTGCCCACAATCAGCACAGATTGGCCCAAGAGCCCTGCAGAAACTCCCAGGTGTGTAAAAACACAACGCTCCCACTCCTGTTCTGACTCTTGTGACGACTCCTGTTCTAGCTCCCTGCTCCAGCTCCCTTCTCTAGCTCCCTGCTCCAGCTCCCTGCCCCAGTCTCTCTGTGCTGCAGTTTGGGTTCAGCAGACCACCCCCCTGCCCTATTAAAACAGAACTGTTTTGAAGTTCTTCCAAAGTATCTTCTTCTAGAATTGTGTTGTCCTCCAGATATTGTGGATTTTTTTGCTTCAAAATCAGTCTAGAGACTTCATATGTTGTTTGTTTGAGGGAAGGTTAAAGGAGGTTACAGAGACTCCTGTCTGATCTCCACCATCTTGGCTCCACCCCGAAAGTCCCCGGATCCACTTCTTTAATGGATATTTACAAATTCTAAAATCTGGAGCTTTATAAGATATCTCTTTATCCTTTGCTAGTTCATGAGAATGAATGGTGACAAATAATGACTAAAGTATGTCAGCCACAGATTACAACTATATTTCCATGTATTTAACAATATTACACTTTTGAAGGCCCTACATGTGCAAGAATGTTTGTGGCAGCCCTTTTTGTAGTGGCTAGAAACTGGAAACTGAATGGATGCCCATCAATTGGAGAGTGGCTAAATAAATTATGGTATATGAATGTTATGGAATATTATTGTTATGTGAGAAACGACCAGCAGGATGATTTCAGAGAGGCCTGGAGAGACTTGCATGAGCTGATGCTGAGTGAAATGAGCAAAACCAGGAGATCATTATACACGGCAACAACAGTACTATATGACGATTAATTCTGATGGACCTGGCTCTCTTCAACAATGAAATGTTTCAAACCACTTCCAATTGTTCACTGAAGAAAGCCATATACACCCAGAGAGAGGGATGCGAAATGTGGACCACAACATAACATTCTCATACTCCTTGATTGATGTTTGCTTACATTGTGTTTCCTTTATCTGATATATCATTTGTGTAGATAAGATTTTTCTTGCACACCAATGATAAGTTTGGAAATATGTATACATATATTCGATTTGCCAATATTTTAACATAATTAACATGTAGTGGATATCCTGCCATCTAGGGGAGGGGTGGGGAGTTGGGGGGAAAAATTTGTAACGGAAAGCTATGTAAGGATTATTGTTGAAGAATTACCCATACATATGTTATGCAAATAAAATACAATTTTAAAAAAATTACACTTTTGAGAGAAGAGAATTGGCTTATATTTTCTCTAAAACTACCAAGAAAAAATTGCAATGGACACTAAAGAAATCTTATTGACTTACAGATATTCTAATGAATTTTCAATTTAGCTTGCAGCTATTAGGAAATGATGTGACAATGTTGAAGTTAAGACAGTCCCATTAAAATCCAGGGAAATGCTTAACATCCAAAGGAGAAGAAAGTAGTCATTAGGGAAGTTGCCTTTCCAGTGTAAAATAGCACTCTTTATCAGATTATTGAAGCCTAGACTACAGGCTCAAGCTCAGATACTTGTAGACAGAAACAACTGCTTAATGGAAAGTGAACTTTCACTTACAATGTGTTTATAAACAAATCATTAAAACTGGCTTTTATTTGAAACTGAGTCTTTTTTCCTTATTTTTTACGTTGGGATTGCTATTTTCCAACTGAAATACTAAACTTGATCAGTACAAAAGATAAAGAGCCGCTTGCATACATTAAAAACTCGTACTGGACAGAGTATTTCCTAAGAATTAGTAACCTTTGTGTTAGCCAATGAGATTTCTTGAATCACCTCTAAACATTCCATTTAGTTTTATAATTGTAGTTAAAATGTTTCATATGACATCTGCAAACACTTGCTGACAGACAAGAAGATAAGCTTTTACTCCATGAAATGTATTCCCCAGCTGGTCTAAATAAAAAATTTGCATACTTTCCTAATTTCTCATCATGATAAATGATGAAAAACTCAACCTTGCAAAAGATCTACATTTAACTAAAGCCATGAATAACTTAAAAGTTTAATATTTTCTCTCCTTTGACTGAAATGTATGCAAATATTTTCTCACTCACATTTTCCCTGTCAGTTCCTAGACTCAGCTTTCTGCTTTCCTTACCTCTAAATCCAGGGAGGTGGGGGTTAGTAAGTAGTAACATTTTTTCTCAACCAAATTACCTCTGGTCATAGATCATTCAAAAGCTTATTAATATTTTTAATAGTTAAAAGGGCCAAACCCCTAAAAATCTACTGTAATAGTTTACTTAATCAAATTTGAAATGTAGTCATTTCATGGAGACTCTTGAAACATGAACATAAGGCGAACACAATAGTTAAATGGAATCCAGCAGTTAAAATTCCCCTTCAATAAAAAGCCAAACAACTAATTGGTAAAGAATGCTGGAGCAGAAAGATATATCGTGCATAATATCCCAAAGGTCACCATGCTCTGATAGAATAAGGAAAAAGAGAAGTTTCAGAGTCAAGAGCCCTCTACAGGAAATATTCTACCTCAGATTCTGAAGACTATCTGAACAATGGGAACAATATTTATCCTACCTATATCATAGAGATGTTGGGAGAAAATTTTTAAAAATTCAAAAAAATCACACTATAGCCATAAAGTAATTTTAAAAGGTGAATTGTTTCTTGTCCTACATTATCTCTTGTGATAGCAGAATACACTCCATCTACTAAGTCATCATACTAATATGCTTGCTTAGCATGCTTGTCTTAATTAGCTAGCTGATTTCATTTACTGTTATGGAGGAAGAGCTCCCTACCAAAAATAAAAGGATGATGCTCAAATTGGTCCCTTCACTAGTTTTAACAAAGAAAGAGTTTCTTTCACTGAAGATAGATTCAAGGAGACCCTCAAATATGAAATGTGCTGGGTTTGAAACTGTTGACCTCTTTTTACTTATTTTGTTCAATCCTTTTTTCCATCACATCTAACTTTTCATGAGTCCTTCTTTAGGTTTTCTTGGAAAAAATATTGGAATAGTTTGCCATTTCTTTCTCCAATTAATTTTATAGATGAGGAAACTGAGGCAAACAGAGTTAAGTGACTTGCCCAGAGTTAAACAGCTACTTAGTTGTGCTGAGGCTAAATTTGAACTCTGGTCTACTTGACTTTAGGACCAGTGTTCTATCTACTGAGCCACCCAGATCTCTTTGCTATATGTTACAATTCTGAGGTCTATAATGTCCCTTACATATTGGGCCATGGGATTCTTACAAAAATTGGAGGAAATATAAAAGAAAATACATCCCCTTCAAAGAGGGTAGTGATTAGTAATCACATGACTGGGCTTCTGAGACTGGATCTGAGATAGGTGAATTGTAAATTAAGTTTAGGTCACTATACTCACACAAACTGAGTTTATTAATGTAAAACTATGGGATTGGAGTAGTAGATGGTCTCTAAAGTATTTCTCCTTTCGAAACAATGTTATATATACTATCCTAAAAGTTGGTGTCTCTGGCAGAAATACTGTGGATTTTTAAATTCCATGGCTTTACAAAACAAATCATATCTGAAATAAGTGGGCCCCAACTACATGTAAAGGTTCCAATTAACACCTTGGGTCAGTCTGAGAAAGAAATAGGAAGCTTTGAGGCCTGAGTATAATATATACCAGATGACAGATTCCAGAAAAAAAATCTGCCACATGTGCATGAGATGAAACTTCCCAGCTGTTGCCAAAAGCACAGAAAAATTCAGCACAAAAAAGACAAAATTGGATGGGCCAGAAAAGATGAATATAGGTGGTCCCTTTGGGAAAGATAGTCACTAGGTATTGGCATCTGAAAGGAAGTGATAGTCTGCGGACCATCTCCTAGTTTGGTGCCCAGCATTTACCAAGTAGATTGAAATGTTGCACATACACTAGTAACAAGAAATTTGCTATTGTGGACTGATTTTTGTTGGTGCATTTAAAGTAAAATAATGTCCAAAAGTGTTGTTTTCAAATTTATTTGGTTAAAAAAGTTTGAGTAAAGGGTCAGGTTTTTTTTTTTCCTCTAGTGGTAGGCAACATTTAAAACACCTAATTTTCTATTTTCTATTGTTTCAGGGGGAAGTGAGGAGGTGTAGTTGATAAGAGTGCTAGGCCTAGAGTCAGGAAAATTCATCTTCCTAAATTCTAATCTGACTTCAGGCACAGACTTAGTAACAGTGACTTTGAGCTAGACACTTAACCTTCTTTGCCTTAGTTTCCACAACTGTAAAATGAGCTGAAGAAGGAAATAGCAAACTGTTCCCCTGTCTTTGTCAGGAAAATCCCAAATGGAGTCAGGAAGAGTGAACTACAACTGAATTGACCGAGTAAGAAATGCTGTTATAAGGATTACTGAGATTAGTTAATCAGTTAGTGCCAATCATAGTGCTAAGTGCAGTGCCAGGTGCTAGGGACACACACAACAGTTAAACAGGACCTACTTTTAAGGTACTTATATCCTAATGGGAGAAACAATAGGTACATATGTAAATATACTACATATATATGTACATATATAAATATATATTGTTACGTAATATAAAGATACATATAAAGTACATAAATACAATAAAACTTTATTGAAGAAAGCACTAACATCTAAATGGAATAGAAATGGTAGACCTTGAAGCAAGTCCCAAAAGAAACCAGGATTTTCAAAAGGTAGAGTGAGAGGGATAAGAACAAAAAAAATGTGTGTGTGTGTGTGGCATAGCTGGTGTAAAAGTATGGAGACAGATGCATAGTATACATTATGTAGGACTATTTATTCCTATATCAAAGGCCCCAAATGGCTATTATTTGGAATTATCCCTTTTTAAAATTTATTTATTTTAATACACATTGCTTTATGAATCATGGTGGGAGGGAAAAATCAGAGTAAAGGGAAAAACTATGGGAAAGAAAAAAATAGAAAAAAATGAATAAAAAATGAATTTTTTTAAAAATGAATTCATTTTTAATACCACCTTTAAAAGACTTTTCTATGCCCCTAAGAGGAACTGAAAATTAATTTTGATAAAGCTAATTTTACTTTGCTTTTTTTAAAGGTCTTTGTTTTGAAGTTATACTTTTGTATATCTGTGATATCACAATTCAAAATGTTTGTAAATAAATAGTATTACACATGACTTAGAAAGACTCGTATTGACACTGTCCCTCAACAGTAAATGTCCCATTTCAACTAAAATTGGCTACTAGGGCAATAATGTGCAAGTGTCACCAAAGAACAAGACTACATCTGGTGAGAGGGAAAGCTGTGTCAGGGTTTTTCAGGTTCCTGTAGAGCTCTCTCTACAGGGCAGCGAGGTGGCATAGTGATTAGAGCTAGAAACGGATCCAGGAAAACTCATCTTCATGAGTTCAAATTTGGTCTCAGATACTTACTAGTTGTGTAACCCTGTTTGCTTTGATTCTTCATTTGTAAAATGAGCTGGAGAAAGAAATGGCAAACCACTCTAGTATCTTTGCCAAGAAAAACCATGACGAGTCAGATACAACTGAAGCAAATGATCAACAACTCTTTCTCTGTTTTGAATGATAGAGGAAGAAAGGAACAGGACAGATGAAAGATTAAATCCCAAGCTACCCAATATAGAGTGCTACAGAAAAACATGGAAAAGTGGGATTTAGTGAGTTTTTCTGAACTGAATATTTGTTGAAATCCAACAGCAACTCCATCCTGGTATAGCAGCATGGAGAATGGAGTTTTAGAACTTAAAAAATGGATATTTTCTCTGTACTTTTGGACAAAAGAAAAGACTAAGATTCCTTTTTTTATAAGGCTATGAGTCAGATGACTAATGGTTGTTCAGGGGAAAGGGTTTCATATAAAAATTTTCAGAGTATTATATAAATTATTATTCTATTGTAAAAATGGGAACTAAGTTCATTTTAATAATGTTTATATTTTAGTAATTTTAAAGTAATTTAGCTGTCAGAACTATCCCTAGAGAGATGAGAGCTGTAGGCCATGCACAGGATTCCAAGAGCAGAACAATACCATCACTCTCTATTCCTCTATTCTCATTATCATTCCCTTCTCTCCCCCAAATATTTCATTAATATTCAAATGACTATCTAGAAGAGGAAAAAGAAAAAGTTCTGACTGGGTATATACTTCAAAAGTGGGTTTCGGTGGTATGGGAACTATTTCCACTGACTCAGAGCAAATTTTTATAACAAACTATAAATTAGCTGTTTTTTCAGTCACATCTAACTCTTTGCGACCTCATAACATCTTGACAGAGGTATTAGAACAGTTTGCCATTTCCTTCTCTAGCTCATTTTACAAATGAGGAAACTGAGGCAAACAGAGTTAAGTTACTTACCCAGGGTCAAACAAATAATGTGTTTGAGGTTAGTTTTGAACTCAGGAAGATCAGTCTTCCTGACTCCAGGCCTGACACACTTATCTACTACATTACCTAGTCTTCAATAAATGTTCAGAGAAGTTAAATTACTTGCCTTTGGTGATTCAGTGAATGTCATACCCTTTATATCTGTATACATATATAATATATGTATATATTATATATCTGCATGCAAATATATAATTTTGAACTTAAACAGCAAAAAAGGAGCATTTTAATTTATAGTAAGGAGTTAAATAAAAATTATCTTATATTAAAGTATGACTCTCTATTTCATATTATTTGATTTTTTAAAGTATGTTATAAATTTTGCATATTTTTTCAAACCTATCTTATCTGTGCTTCCTTCCTTCTGTTCTGTGCTTTTAAAGAAAATGTTGCACTTTGTAATATCACTCTTTCAGAAGTCTCCTCCCCCAGGCCCTAACTTTATTTAACTAGATGAAAGAGTGAAGGAATCTTGTAGCAAATAAATATTAGCAAGCAAAATAAATTGATGCAGTTGCCATGTCTAAGGTGTGCTTCCATCTTATGTCCAGAACTTCATTATCAGGAACGGGATAACATGCTACATCATGGCAGGGCTGATGGCTTTCCTATCATTAGCCATTAATTAGTGATTGCATCCCAATTTGTTTATTTTGTATGCTTAAGTAACAGCTAATTTTAATATAGCATTATCTTCTCAAAAAACAAACAAAAAAAAAACCCAAAAAAACAAGCATTTGAGGTAATGTCAGCTAGAAAGCTAGCTGGTGCAGTGAATAGACATCTAGGACTGAAGTCAGAAAAAAAAAAAAAACGCTCAGTTCAAATTCAGCCTTAGACCCTCACTACCTATGTGAACTTGAGCAAGTCATTTAACCCTGTTTGCTTCAATTTCCTCATCTGCAAAATGACAATAATAATAGAACCTCCTTCCTTCTTAGGCTATTGTGAGGATCAAATAAGATAAAATTGTAAAGAACTTAGCATATTGCCTGACACATAGTAAGCACTATGTAAATGTTAGCTATTATAGACATCTTCCTTATAGATAAGGAAACTTAAGCTTAAAGTGATCAAGTAACTTATTCAGTGTCACATAATTCATAAATGTTCAAGGTGGTTCTTGAATTCAGATGTCTCCTGGATCCAAGTCCATTACTTCATGTTTACTCTCAAAAAATCACTCAAACTTTTAGGGAATGGAAAGGGGTAAGAGAATAAACATATATTAAACATCTATTAAATATCAGGTGCTTTATAAATATTATCCCTTTTTATTTTTTAGTTATAAGAACATTAAGTATAAGGGATTTTTTTAATCCTTAGTTTTGGCTTTATTTGAAAATTTTAGCTTGGCAGTGGTTGTCATATTTAAAGAAAGACTAAGAACTCAAGGAGCACAAACAATGAATCACCATCATGTTAAAAATTAATAAGGCTCAAACTCAACAGGATTAGTGTGCATTTTAGTAAAAGCATGATTGTCTTGACCCATAAGCAAATATATGTTCCAATTTTTAAATACAAACTTGGAAAAGGTCTTTTAAGAAAGGATAAAATAACTAATTACATACAGCAGACACAAACACAAAAAAGAAAACAATTTAAAATATTCTGCATAGGCAAGTGAAATTGTAATAAAATAAACAATGTTGACTTTAAAGAGTTATGCATCTGGCAAATGCTATTAACTAGCTATTCTCCATGAAATTATTATGGCCTGGAAATTCAGAATTCTGTTAGAGAATATCTCAGCCTAAGCACTGAATTTATTAGAGGTCCAATGGATAAAAACAAAGCAAACAAAAAGGCCCTCAAATGTCTGGGTACAGTAGCTGACTCATTGATTGCCCATACAAAAAATAAATAGTAATTTGGGATGTAAATTACTGAAAACTCATAAAAAGTCAAGTAAGTATCTATTTAAGGTTAAACAAAAGAAAAAGTCTCAATCTTCTTTTCTTTCTGCTCATCCTACAGATCCAGCTAGGTAAACAAGCAAAAGGTCCTAACAAATACTAATCAATTATTTCTAAATATGACTATTTCTTAAAAAAAATCAGTGCCAGATCAAAAGACCATGGAAATCATGGATTGTTTTGAATAATGTTATTATTATTACAATAACATACATGTAGACTTTTAAGTTTTGAAAACCACTTTACCTATTTTATCTCATTTAATTTGGTCCTTACATTATCCCTGTGAGATAAGAATTATTAGTATTCCCATTCTACAGATGTTGAAAGTAAGACTGGTAGAAGTTAAATGACATGTTCATAGTCATAGATGCGTTAAGTATCTGATCAAAAAAAATTACATTTCTGTCTTGATTCCAAATTTGGTGCTCTATATACAATATGACCTAGCTGCCTCCTTTTATTAATCTAGCACAGCTCATTAGACATAGCATATCTTCCTGAACAAGAGCTGCTGTGAGATGACTAAAAGTCTACAGTCTTTGGTGGCAGAGGCTATGGTTTCATGAGTGAGAATTCAGAAAGCTTCCATTCAGAAAGTATGGAAACATAATGTTTGTTGGTCAGAGATGGAGGTTCATTGTTGAGGATACAAGAAGCATTGGCTTCTCATTATTGTATGAATACTTTCAAGGCTAAGTAGAATATATGAAGTCAATGCCTCTTTTAGATTCTCCTTATGTTAGTTATTTACACACATACATACATAAATGTGTATATATATGTATATGTACATATCTATATAGTATATGTACATATAACTCTAGAGGAAGAGGAGAGGGAAGAGAAGGAAAAGAAGAGGAAAAAAGAAAAAGAAGAAAAGTGGGGCAGCTAGATGGCACAGTAGATAGAGCATCAACAATGAAGTCAGGAGGCCCTGAATTCAAATCTGATCTCAGACACTTAACCCTTCTTAGTTGTGTGACCCTGGGCAAGTCACTTGACCAAATTGCCTCAGGGGAAAAAGAAAAGGAAGAAATGGACAGGGAGAAAGAGGAAGAAGAGGAGGAGAAGAAGAAAAGGAGAATTATGTGAGTGAAAAGATCACTTCCTTACCTGATCCCAGTGTTTACTAGTTTTATTTTTAACCTGTTTTATTTGTCCAACCTGGGCTGATTTACCCTGACTAGGTAATCCTCACAATGGTCTCAACATATTAGAACCATACTTAGTATAGATAAACAAACACATTTTAACAACCATCAAACTTAAGCAATCTGGTAGCTTCATCCTTGCTCAAATACAGGGATTATAGATGTATATATTCTACATCCAGTCATTTAAAATTAATGAATGTTTTTTGAATGAAAGCTATAAATGAAAATTTGAGAGAAAGACAATTACAAATTTGGTTTAAAAAAATAGAGGTATGGATGAAAAGCAGCATAGTTAAAAAGAAAGTCAGATTTGAAGTCAGGGCTTGATTTTGTAACACTCACTCTTCTACTTAATCTGTGACCTTAAGACAAGTCGTTTAATCCCTCTGGTTTCTTTATACATAAAATAGAAATAAAAATTTCTATAGCACCTAACACATAAGATTTTGTAAGGTTCAAATAAGATAATGTATGTAGCTTCTGAGTTTTGTGAACCTCAAGACAGAGAATTAGACATTTTCTCCATTTCTCACAGTCTTTTGAAACATTACCCAACCTCCAAGAATTAGACAAGAGGTGAAGTCATTGCAGCTTTCTCCACAAATCAAGAAAACAAAAGTCTAATGAGGTAATAAGCTGAAAAATTAATACCAGAGAAGATGAATCCTTTACCCATTCATTTAGTACTTGCTCCCCTACTGGTTTTCATATTCCATCATGGTGGCACAATTGAACAATCTGGGCTCTGGGATGCACTTAGCAATTTGCCTGTTGTCTTTATTGATCTTGTCCTCACCTTCCCACTCTGTGGGGAAAAATTAGAAAAACTCAACTTTTTCTCCAGTGAGAAGGAGGTAGAGATGTAGAAAAACATAAGGGTACTCTGAGTAGAGCTGTAGTATAACAATACTTGGCTAGGGAGGAGGAAAGAGAAAAAAGGGGGGGAAGATAAGAAGAATGAGGAAAGGTCATTGGAGAGAGGAAGAGAGGGAAAAGAGAGAGATCTGTTATAGGCATGAAGAAAAGAAGCCTGACATGCAGTTGGCACAAATTCTGTCTCCCATGAAATATCTTGGGGGAAACCACTGAAGCTGATGAAAACTATATCATTCAACATGGGCAGAGACTCATAAAGCCTAATGATCCAGCCTTAGGGGAATCTGTCATCAAAGGGGAAAGAGTCAGAAAGAGGGAAATAAAAGGGGCAAAGTCATTGAAATTAGCAAAGATTTGAGAAGAGAGAAAAATCAGCTTAGAACCTTGAGCTTAGATAGATAAATCAAAAGGAAGATTTTCTATAGATATAGATAGATATGGTGATTACCACCAAGATAACTAAGCAAAAATAAACATTTCTTTCTTTTTTTATTAAAGCTTTTTATTTGCATAACATATGTATAGGTAGTTCTTCAACATTGACCATTACAACGCTTTCCGTTACAAATTTTCCCCCCCATTCCCCTCCCCTTGCCTAGAGGGCAGGAAGTCTACTACATGTTAATTATATTAAAATAAAAAATAAACATTTCTGAATATATATCACAATACAAAGGAAATTGAACCAACATCTGAGAATGCTAAAAAGTATCTACGGATTTCAAAGAAAGCATGAAACCAGAGCAAAATGTTCCTAAATGAATCAAGAGAGAAATAAGAATGATGAAAACAGAATTTATGGTCTGGAGAGCAGAAATAATTGGATGAGTAGACAAAATTGAATATGTCTTGATAAGTCTTTCCAAAGAAGCAAAAGAGAAAATAAATGATTGGGAATGCAAACATGCAGAAGAAAAAAATAATCTAGAAGAAGAAAGGCAAAAAAAATCTGTTAAAAGAAAATATAATCTCTTCATTTACATAATATGCTGATCTCAAAGACAGGATGTATAGATACAATTTAAGGCTGATAATCTCCCAAAAGAACATGACAATGAACATAAGAAGAGAAATAATATAAGAAAACTTCCTATCATCTCTGAATAAAACAAAACAAAATGCCAGTTCAAAGAATCCACAGATTTCTGCCAGGAGAAATATTTTTCCAAGACACATATTGGTGAAATGTAACAATTCCACTGATAAACAATAAATTCTGGTTTTTTTTTATAAAGCTTTTTATTTACAAAACATATGAGTGATTTTTCTACATTGACCTTTGCAAAAACTTTTTTTTCCCCAAGCTTTTCCCCTCCTTCCCCCCACCCCCCACCCCTAGATGACAGGTAATCTAATACATGTTAAATAGGATAAATTATATGACAAATACAATACATGTATACATATCTATACAGTTATCTTACTGCACAAGAAACATCAGATCTAGAAAGAGAAGAAGAAAAAACAACCTAAGAAGGAAAACAAAATGCATGGAAATATTCACAGAAAGCATTAAAATGCTGTGTTGTGGTTCACACTCAGTTCCCACAGGCCTCTCTCTGGATGTATATGACTATCTTCATCGCTGAACAATAGGAACTGGTTTGAATCACATCATTGTTGAAGAGAACCATGTCCATCAAAATTGATCATCGTATAGTCTTGTTGCTGTGTATAATGTTCTCCTGATTCTGCTGATTTCACTCAGCATCAGTTCATGCAAGTCTCTCCAGGCCTCTCTAAAATCCTCCTGTTGGTCGTTTCTTACCGAACAATAATATTCCATAACATTCATATACCATAATTTATTCAGCCATTCTCTAATTGATGGGCATCCTTTCAATTTCCAGTTTGTTGCCACTACAAAAAGGGCTGCCACAAACATTCTTGCACATGTGGGTCCCTTTTCCTCCTTTAAAATCTCTTTGGGATATAGGCCCAGTAGAAATGCTGCTGGGTCAAATGGTATGCACAGGATAAACAATAAATTCTACAAATGACCAAGAAATAACTTCAAATATGAAGAAAATTTGAATAATCTGAGATTATTATTTTGCACTTCCAGAAACAATTGAAAGAACTAGCAAAGAAGCTCAAGAAGCAACCAAGCACAACATGCCATTTAAACTTTAGCATAATCAATAATAAATGATAGGCATTCTATAAGGCAAGTCTACAAGATATTCAAAGCACTCCAACTAAAAATAAATGTGAAGAGATTAACCACTTTTCAAATACTCAAACAACTGAAGCAAAAGAAAGCTAACAATGCAGTTACCAAGGAAAACACAACAATAAATTACTGAAAAAAAAGGAGAGAGGACTAGAAAAAAGGAAGTGACTACGTAATTCAAGAATTACAAAAAACAACATATATACCATTAAGAGATTCCTTTCAGAAAGTACAAAAGGAAAAACAAAGAAAAGTGGAACTTAAATAAATGCAATAGTAGAGAATCAGGCCTAATCCAGTAAACTTCATAAAATCCTACTTACTAGTGAATCAAGATTTTTTATGGGAATAATCTGCAGAATGGAAAGGCACATTAAAGGAGAAAGAGAGAAAATAGAGGGAATGTGTGATATAAATTATTCAAGTCAATGGTAAGCAATAAAGAGAAAATAATTTCCTGCTGTCTTTTAGAAAGAAGGGCAATAGTACAATGGGAAAGGTGTAAAAGGCAGGGATTGAAAAAGAAGAAAGAGAAGAATGGAAATACTTATTCTATTCTGGAAGGGGATTCTACAAAAGAATACTTCCATGGGAAGAAAGATAGAATCTCTCTCTACATATGATGGGAAATAGATAAATAGATAGAGATATTTATGTATAGATATCTCTATTTAAATATATGTATATGTATATACACATGTGTGTACACATACATATACACACAGACATATAGACCTGATAATGGGTATAATCTCCAGGGATTTGTTCAACAGATACCACAACCTCTGAGAAAATGTTGTGTCTACTGAGATAGAATCTTGTCTCAGGAGAAATGGAATGAGAAGTCCTGGGAGTAACTAACATCTAGAAGTATTGGAGACCTCACTTCAGAAATATTTCATGGTAAATGAGAAAGAACATGATCATGGGAATAGAAAAGGGGTAGAAATGGACCACAAAATCAGGAACACAGGAAAATTTCTACCTTAAAGCAATACTTCTAGTCTGTCTCCTATAGGAATTGATACTTTTAAAAATGAGATATAACAGAAATAAAAAGTTTGTAGGACACAAAATGTAAAAAGCAATACACAGAAATCTTTGCTTAGAAGAGAGAACTCAAAATAGGTACTTCAGAAGCTTTAATTCCAGGAGGAACATAGAAACTGAAAAAAAATAAGTATAAAATCCATGAATCAAAGAAGTTTAAGATAGACAGAACAGGAAGAAAACAGATGACTCAACTCATAGTTCAAAGTGCTAACGATTCATGAATTTCTACCTGTAACTTACTGATTGTACACTGGAATATTTTGGGAGACCATTTTCCCAAGCCTAAGTAGCAAAAATATTGGAATTTTGTATGATTTATAATCATCCTTTTTGCTTGCTTCTTCTAAGTTTATTCTCAGGAAAATTATTAGCATCTGAACTGAATGGGAAACTTCCCAAAGTCACTGTATGTTATCCTCAAGTTAATTGTGAGAGCCTGCCTATTATCATCCCCCCCACCAGATAACAACTTCCTACTGAGGGTCTTAAATGTTTACCAAATTTGTTTGACTCAAAAGACTGAACACAAATACAGAAGACTGCCCATGTGCTCAGCCATGTGTGCTCTTGCCAATTAGAATTCCCCAATCTCCTCCAAGATCAATTAAATAATAATATTGACAAGAAATAATGACAGACATGGAGCTTTTTTCTGTAAAGGAATGCATAATTTAACTTCAAATTGTATGGCTGCCAAAACCTCATTCTATGATCCTCAAGTGGATACCACTGCTTATATCAGCATGACAAAAACTGACAGGGGACACAGGAAATCTACAGACCCAAAGAAATGTGTCTCTCAATCGTAAACACTCAAGGACTCAAGGGGTCCCCAGCTAACACTTTTCAAACACTTTCACATTATACATGCACAAACTGGCAAACTCTAACAAATCCTTAATAAGCTCCATTGTATACACACATACAAGCATACACACACACAAGTAATACGTATGTATTTAAATTTTATATTAGGTTTTATCTTTGCTTTTTAGTGAGGTAATGTCTACTACAAAATTCTCTTTTAAATGCTGGGGAATGAATGAAGAGCCTGAACCACCTGTCTGAAACTCAGAATTAGCCCCCAAATCCTTGTCTCTGAATACACACACACACACACACACACACACATTTACCATGAAATATTTCTGAAGTGAGGTCTCTGAATATACACACATACATATATACATATATGTATGTGTGTATATATATATGTATGTGTGTGTATATGTGTGTATATACACACACACACCTTTGTGAATATTACAGCCAGAATAAATCTTAGAATTTATCTAATATAACTTTCACATTTTACAGGTAAAGAAGTTGAGGTCCAATGTCAAGTGAATTACCTAAGATCATTTGACCTTCAAAAAGAATAATACATCTTAATTCATTGAGTACTCATCCAGTAACTTCTTGGTTTATCAAACTTCAACCCCCAGGGAGCTAAACTGAAATTTAGTTATTCTTATGACTAGACTTTTTTGTGGTAGGACACTCTTTTGTAAAGAGATGAAGTAAAAAACCACATCATTATTAAAAAATGGCAATGTCAACTTGTAAGCAAAGGCTCCTTATTCATTCAAAAGGTTATTTACTAACTTTATAATCCTCTGGAAGGGTGAAAGCATAGGACTTAATATGAATAGAAATACTATAAACTCATTTAAATGACCTATGGCTACGGAAAACTCTTTTGGATTTAGAATCTTCTGTCTCTTTCAATGATGTTATGCTTTGAATATACCAAGAATAGAAATTATTTGTGCACACTTCATCTAAGGAAATAATATTCAGGTAAATTTTCATCTGCTTGTGAAAATATGTTAAAAGAAATTAGTGTAATTTTTACCGCTTATTTATATTGAGTATCCAACTATTTTCCTTCTAAAGTAAATCTTTAAAAAATTAACACAATTTATTAGATTATAAATTCCTTGAGAGTAGGACCCATGCCTCATCTAAACTATCACTTATATGTAGTAAATGTTAGTATAGATTTTCTGGGTTGTTAGATTTTTTCGTTGTTGTCAAAGAAAGAAAATATGTAGAGTTTATATATATATATATATATATATATAATAATCCCTTGACTTCTAAATTAGTAGGATTAGACAAACCTAGCTACAGATGGACCCAGAAAGTTAGTCTAACCAGCCTAATTATTCTGGGATTATTTCACCTAATTCAGTTAATCCAATAAGGGACAAAAAAAAAGCTTCCAGAAACTGCTAAAGTTCCCTAAAGCAAAAAATTTACATATGCCATTTTCCCCTTCATTTTTAAATTAGGAGAAACAAAGCTATCTCTCCATATGTTAGGAAACTAAGAAGTCCTTAAGAGATAAACTGGAAAATTAATGGAGACCCTTATGAATGCCCTGTTGGCATTGCAATTCATTAAGAGATAGAAAAAGTACAAAAGGGGACACAAACCAAAAGGGCAATTTTGTTACCTCATTAAATCATGTGTGTATTTCTTTTAAAAACTGAACACAGTAACTTTATGTAACTTTGTATACTGAAAATTTTGTTTATTGATAATCATCCAGTTCACAATATTAAAATGTTTTCTAAAAAAATCTAATTTTACAAGAGTAACAAGCAATGTATACAATATATCACTGTAGGAATGGGAGCTGTAAAGTTTCTCCCTAAAATCTTGCATAGTAAAATAGTTTGAAAGATCAGCAGTGGATAGAACCTGGAGTCAGGAAGACATCTTCCTAAATTCAAATTCAGCTTCAGATATTTACTAGCTGTGTGACCCTGGGAAAGTCATTTAACCCCATTTGCCTCAATTTCCCCATCTGTAAAATGATGAAGGAAATGGCAAAACACTCCAGCATCTTTGCCAAGAAAACTCTAAATGGGATGAATGAAAATGACTGAACAAGACAGATCTAATTGTATTATATTTGACTTTTCACATATTAGACAGTAAGTGGAAAATATATTAAGTTCACAAAAAGGGACTTCAGGAATTGATGACTACCATAAAAGAAGCATAAAAATTTACCTTCATGACATCTGGGGTCTCCTCCAGCTTTTCACCTCGACTTTTATGATTTTCCCAATTGAAAAGCAACCAGATACTTATTAGAGGCAGCTGACAGCATAATGAACAGGTACAAACAGGTACAAAAGCCTAGAGTTACAAAGATTGGCCTCAGATCTTACTAATTGTGTGGCCCTGAACAAGTAACTTAGCTTCTATTTGCCTCAGTTTCCTAAACTATAAAATTGGGATAATTAATAGTACCTCCCTCAAAGGGCAAATAAAATATTTGCAAAAGTGTCTAAATATTCATCAGTACCTGGAACACAGTGTCTATTAATTGCTTATTCTACTTATTCTACTAAATGCTTATTCCCCTTCCTTCGCCTTTTTTATTCTGTTGTATTTTGTTGGATTTTTCTCTTCTTTCTAGTTTCAGACAGAGGTCATTCCTCAATATTCTGTCTTTGATTCTATCACATCACCATCTCCTTCTTTCCTTATTCCTGGTCCTTGTCCTCTTCTAATTTAACTCAAATTGTTTTAAAAATCATTTCTATATAGATAATTACACAATTTGTATTACTCTTCTGAACTTCAGACTCCCATCTCCAATGGTGTAGCATGTAATATTTATCAGTAGAGAAAGTATGATACCTGGAGTCAGGAAGCCTTGTGCTCAAATGCCCACCTCTCATGCTTCCTAGCTATGTAACCAAAAATAAGTACTTAGTCCTATTCAGTCTTAATGTCTTCATGTATAAAATAGGAATAAAAATTATAATTGATAATTGCCTCAAAAGGTTGATTTGAAGTTCAAGTTATCCTTGTGACTTCATGGTTTCTCTCTGTAGGAACATCATTCACCTTGTTATTCTTCTTGTAACTATGGAATTATTTTTGACTTTTTCTTCTTTCCAACCTCTCATATAAAATGGATTATCAAGTCTTGTTAATTCTATCTCTTCAAACACCTTCCATTTATACCCTCCTTTAAATTCTATTTTTGTGCCTCTCAAATACAGCTTTCATTATTCCCTATCTGGAATACTGCATTAGCCTTTAGAAGTATTCCCAATACAACTACTCCCTTACCATTTTAGGATACTATTATACTTCAGAGTAAGGACAGGCAAATTTTGATAAAAAGGAGAAAGAGTAAGAATAAGCTAACCAGTGCAGTGGATATGATGCTGAATCTGGAGTCAGGAAGAACCAAGTTCAAATATGAACTCAAATAAGGGTGACAACTAAACAATTTTGTGGTAAATATAAATGTAAAATGGAAGAAGGGCAGTAGAGTCACAGAGGTAACCCTGGGACAGTATTCTTAAATTTCAGTGCATTTCTTTTGCTAAAAGTCCTCAGTCCTTCCTTGCTCTATAACATCTCAAACAATTTCTCCACCTTGTCTACTTTTCCATCTTCTCCACAAAAAATCACAGTTTTCTACATTTCTGTTAAATCAACCAACTTTAAAATACTAAATATATGCATTCTATATTTCTCCAAGTCCTGTACATATGGACATGATCATGCATACATGCAGATGGATGAAAGATGTACTATTAAATGACTTTTTTTTGCAAAACATATCCAAAGGCACTTCTAGTCTTCTTACATAGATGTCTCTGCCAGTAGCTATGTTTTGTACTCCGTAACTACAAACTCCATGTGCCAGTAAACTTTAATTCATGGGCAAGAATTCAACATTGTTTAGCAATAAGTCATTACAATTGTGGCCAAATTAAATTCAGAAGATGGTGTTAATTCCAGCACAGAAAATAACATCATTACCATCATCATTTTTCAATGCAAGGCACAATCTTGCCTGTGAAGATGCAAATGAAGCTAGATTGCAAAAGGGAAAGATCTAAAAAGCTGTTTAACTTGCATTATTGTCACTTTACATTCTGGTTTGTGTTTGAGACATTCTACATTTAAATTGCTAGAATATTTTTCCTATACATAAGCATCCAAAAACTTTAAAACTAATTTTACCCATACTTAATTTATATTTAAAACAGAAAACTCAACATTGTCAGTTGAGAAAATTGTCTAACAAGTTATGATTTAAGAGTTCTAGTTTTCTCACCTGTCAAGTGAAAAGAATAGACTAAGATCTAAATTTAAGGTGAAGAGCTTTGAGTCCATGTTATATGACAAATGGTTGAAAGAACTCTATGTGGCATGGAAAAGAGAAGAAGCAAGGGGAATGAGATATGTGTTTTCAAATATCTGAAGAACTGTCATGTATAGAAATGATTTTATTGGATCTCTTTGGTCCCAAAGGAGGACAGAACTAAGAACAATAGGTAGAATTTGCAAAGAAGCGAATTTTGGACTGATGTCATGTAAAAAAATATTAACAATTAGAGCTGTTAGGTACACAATGTGCTTCTTCAAGAGGTGATAGATTTCCCTTTGTGGAAATATACAAAAGGCGGAGGGATAACTACCTCTCAGGGATGATATATTGGGAATTCCTTTCACATATAGTTTGACTTGATAATTACAGGGGTCTCTTCCACACTCCAATTCTATGTGATACTTTTTCCTTATTGCTCTTAAATCCCATAATTCCAAAAAATAATTCTAGCATTATCTAAATGAAATTTTCTGAAATATATCTGTATACATACATATACATGTATGTATGTATACAGACATGTATATATATATATATACATACACACACACACACTTACATGGAGAGAGGGAGGGAGGGAGGGAAAGGATTCTTGAATAGTTCAAGAGTTTTGAAAAGACCCCATATACACATAGCTTCAAGATTCATAGGATCATACATTGAGAGATGGAAGGGATTTCAGTTGAATTCTAGTCCAATCTTTTTGTTTTACAAATGAAGAAATTGAGGTAAAGCGATTTGCTTTTGGTCACAGTTATTAAGAGGCAGAACCAGGATTTTAATCTAGGTCATCTGAGCATTTCATCTTCTCAGGTTTACTTTCACCTAAGATTCTCAGAAGATGCAAATCAGAAAGTATGAATTAGGTAATTATTTTGTGCATAACATTATTCTAGGTGTTGTGAGAGATACAAAAGAAGTTGATGACAAATTTCTAAATCTAAATCTAAATTCTTTATAAGCTAATTTAATAATGTACTTAGTAGCTTTTGTGAAAAAAAAAAAGAACAAAACATTATATTAGGTGGGGTAATGTGTAAAAGTATACAAAAGAAAAACTCAGCATTGACTACCTCACAACCTAAATTGGGATAGGGAGAGAACAGAATCCAGGGACAACTTTTTTTCTATGGGATACTTCAGCTGTGACAAACCCAAGGGGTTTGTGGGTACCTACAGAGTGCAGAGCTATTCCATCTAGGTCATTCATTGACCCAGAAATGGACCTGCATACTATCAAACCTAAATAAGCCCACCTTACTGATTGTCAATAGAGTTGGGAGGGTAGTCCAAAAAATTATAGGAAATCACCTCAGATGTGCTAGGACTTGTCTACATGGCCACTAGGCTGATATATGATAGCCAGGGGAAAATTAAGGAGGAACACATGTAATTATCCAGAAAGCTTTTATTGATGGAATATATTGATGGTATACTATAATTGACTTTGAGGTTTGATGCTATTGACAGTGTATCTAAATGTTACTTATTTCCTATATGAAGTGTATTTCATCTATCAAGATGATAGATGAATTATATACTTAAATATGTTCTTGGCTTACAACATACAATTTTCATATAGCTGTCATGTACTATGCACTCACTATGCATGCTCAGTACAACTTAAAGGGACTGAATTTTTTTTTACAGAGTAGCATAAGAACAGGTTTAAATAGGACTGTATTTTCTGCTATTACTGAACCCTGTGATCACTCATGAGAGAAATTGCTAGT
This sequence comes from Myrmecobius fasciatus, assembly GCA_023553655.1. Taxonomy (NCBI): domain Eukaryota; kingdom Metazoa; phylum Chordata; class Mammalia; order Dasyuromorphia; family Myrmecobiidae; genus Myrmecobius; species Myrmecobius fasciatus. The sequence goes on along the minus strand of JAJPUD010006046.1, from coordinate 117,099 downwards.
TCCACATTTTTCATGAGACTATATGCCAATAGCACAAAAAGTAATGGAAGCAAAGTAACATGAAGAAAGGGTAGGATGGGATTTTAAGGCAGAGTTCTATTACATTGGGAACTATGTCAAGAGGTCAAAGGGGCAACTAAGACTACTAAAGGGGGTGTCTAGGAATGTAGGAGTCCTGGAGTGTGCCTGAGGGTCCACAAAGCAAGGAAAGTGGACAATTAAGCTGTAGGTGACCTGCAGAGACAAGCTAGAATACAAGCAGAGGTCTGTGTACCATGTGGATAAAATTTCATTACTTTCAGGCTAAAAAAGGACTTCGTGTTGGAATAGTGAATTTGGAGGAACTTACTTCCCAAATTACCTAAAGATGAAGGAGGATAAGATTGTGTTTGATCAGGAATGCATGTGATCATAAAATCACAGAAGTTGAGCTAGAGAGAATGTTAGTGACCTTTTAGCTCAATACCATTATCCCATTATTTCAACACATATTTCAGAGCTAATTAAATATTTTACTATTTCAATTCTATTTATTACTTTTGTCTGTAAGTTTGGGGATAAAATGAATATCTAGAAGTCCACTTCCAGTTTCAAAATGGTGGAGGGGGAGAGTAAAGTGTGGTAAAAATGAGTTAAATAAGGTGAAACACTCTTAAAATTACCTATGGTTTGAACCTCGGTATAAGAGAGTTGAGAGTATGACATAAAACAACAGAAAACTGTTTTCCTCAACTATTTCTTTAATTTTTATATCTTTTACTCAAGTGGCTCTATTTGTGAATTATTTAACTTTACATTCTTATTGTTAGAATTTTCCAGGAGGTTAATATAACTTTTGATTATATGAATCTTTCTTGTTGACCTAAAGAATCACCTTTTTTACCAAAGAACATATATTTTCATATATTTCTTCTTTACTTTGTGTTTTTAGTTAATCAACTGTCTGATCATTTTAATCAAACTAAAATCTGATTGTAAGATATGCATCATTTTGTGTATAAGTATGTTTATTTATTTAGAACATGTCATAACAATAAAGGTTCTTATTAATATATTTTATAAGTTAATCTTGAAACAAAAGTGAAAGGTGAATATAGTAAGAGAACAATACTTTTTTTTCTCCTTATAGTTGCTAACACAGTGATACACAGCATACACACACACACACACACAGTTGGGAGTAAATTATTTATTAAGTGACTCAATCAGATTTTTTTATCCTTAAAGAATGGAGTTGACTCCACATGGCTGATCTGGAGAAGATTTGGGATTTTAAGCTAATGAGGAAGAAGCTAAAAAAAATGATTTCTACATTATAATGCTTGATATGGTACATGTTTACTTGAAAGATTTTACTCAAAGTGATTTGTTTCTTATTTGGTGGAAGTGCCTAAAAATTTGTACCACTGGGGCCAATATTAGTGAACAGTGCTATAATTAACTTGAATGGCTGATTAAAGACATAATTGATTTGTCAATCTCTGTAATGTAAAATTACTACTTTACTACAAGAAAAACAGTTTTGCAAGCTACATTAATCTTTTGGTATCACTAAGGAACTTGAAAAAATCATTCACCAAAATAATCACCTATAGATATTTTTAGAGCAACCATTTGTGCATGATCCTAAACTCTGAAGAATAAATTAAATATAGTCTCTAATCTCCAGCATATGGTTATATAAAGTTAGAGTCCCAATGCATTTTATCTATGAACATATCTATCAATATATTATGAACATATAGTGTACTTTATTAAGAACACAGCTAGAAAGAGTAAATGATAGAAGGAAGCATTAAAAAAATACCTAAGAGTTTTGGATAAATCAAACTTAAAGAAGACCATTTATACCTTAATGCATGAAGAAATTCTTTACTGACTCATCATCATTATAGTTAATAAGCACCCTTTGATGTGTCCTGTACATAAATCTAGATTTTCAGAAACTAACTTTTCTTAAGTACATCTCACATAGATAGTATAGTGATCAGGAGTGATTCAACTGAGAAAAAAATTACTATAGCAAATGCCTGGAAGATGGAGGAAAAATCCGACCTCTGCTGGCTAAAACTATGCCTCAAAGACATTTATTTATGAAAAGGCATAGAGAATATACTTCAACCATTCCTGTAATAAAGTTACATACTAATTACTAATGAGGTTACTAATTACTTCTAGGAATTCTTATTGGGGTATCACATAAACCTGTGGATATGGCTGTACCAATGTTGAATTAACTATCTCATAACCTATCTTTAGTTAGAAGGTGCACTTAAGAAAGTGCAGATTTATTTCAAGTAATTGTCTTGGTGGGAAATTAGACTATCGGCAATAATACAAGTTAGTTATTCACTGTATTAGAATACTTTTCTCTGTTGTGTTAGTGATCTACTCCTTAGAGAACTAAGTGACTTCCAAAAAGAATGACAGGGTCAGCTAGATGTTGCAATGGATAGAGCGCCGGTCCTGAAGCAAAAAGGACCTGAGTGCAAATCCAGCCTCAGACACAAACTTTCCTACTTGTGTAACCCTAGGCAAGACACTTAATCCGTTCTCTCTCTTTCTTTCTCTCTCTCTCTCTCTCTCTCTCTCTCTCTCTCTCTCTCACACACACACACACACACACACACACACATACACACACGAAATAAAAAAGAATGACAATGGGGACTCATATTTAGCTGAACATCCCCCTAAAATCAGGCCATTCTCAGATGAATTTTCCTTATGTATATCTTTTCCAATTTTATATCTTTCAATTTGATTCTTTGAATCCAAACTTGGCTCTATATTTATTCATTTGAAATAAGTATCTTTTACCCTCTTGTAAGACAAATTGTCACTGTTGTTCTCTTCAGTTCTGTTGAACTCTTTATGATCCCACTTGGGATTTTCTTGACAAAAGATACTGGAGTAGTTTGTCATTTCTTTCTCTAGCTCATTTAACAGATAGCAACTAGGGTAAAGTGCTGAGGGTCACATAGCTAATAAGTATCTGAGGCCAGATTTTAATTTGGGTCTTCCTAAATTCAGGCCCAGTGCTCTATCCATTTACCACTAAGCTGTGTTTGGCAAATAGTGGATAACAAAATAGATTCATTGCCACTAATAGTCTTTTGAATTGGGAAGAAATTTAAAGATCACCTGGTAGGTCCAACTTCCTCATTTTACAGTTGAGAATAGTGACTCCTATTTCACTTAGGACACAAGTGCAAATAGCACCATATACAAATAATCATTTAATCATCAACTGATTGGAATGCAGTGTGGATTTTGAGTTATAAGATTTGGACTCATACCAGGCTCCTTCACTTTCTACTTGTGTTACCTTAGGCAGCTCATTTAACTAATATGGGCCTTGTTTTCTCTTGCCATTAAATAGAAGGTTAAATCGATCATCTCCAAGGTTACTTTCACCTTTAAATGTTATAAAACAAACATTTTAAGGTCAAACAGTACAAAAATAAAGAGCACATATGAGCAATGAATTCAACCGAAAGTTATGGAATGTTTTTAAAAATATATACCTTCCAAGGCAATATATCCTCACATCCAGTCTATATGACATGTATGGCATGCAAGAGGGGATGTGAATAATAGACAAGATACAAAGAAATACAATTTCAGCATGTGGATGTACTCAGGAAGTAGAATACAAAGAAAAGGGTGGCAATAACCCAGCTCTATGCCATCTGCCCCCTGAATCACCTCCAGCTAATGACATTTAGGGACTATTAGACCAGTCAATTCATTAACTTAGACATGTGTAAAATGTGTTAGGTAAGAAGAAGCAAACGGGCATTTCTCTCCCTCCACCCCCACTATTGCCATATACACTCTACATTTCTGAATTCTGAAATCTCTCCAGGCAACCAAGAGTGGACAGATGGCAAAGATGAACTGTGGGAATCTGTAGAATGTCAGACAAAGGTTATTGATACTGCAACATATGGATGGCACAGAGATGGCCCTTAGTAGATAAAAATTCCTACACTTTTGTTAGTTATTAATAAATGTGAAACATTAGGCTGAAAAGGTCTTAGAAAATTTTACAGTTGAGGAAACAGAGACACAGACACAGTGACTTAAGTTTAGGTCATTCAATGACCCAAGTTTATCTTTAAATTTTAATATGTGAAGGATGAATTGTGGTAATTATTTGTTAATGTCTCAACATTTACCACACATCATACTTAATGTCATACATAGTTTAAATGCTGTTGATTTAATTCCATGCTTTCCTTTTATAAATAACAAGAGGTTATTTGTTGGTTTTAGTTGAATTGAATTTAAAATGCTCACCTTGATGATCTTATTCTTTAAAGCTGTTTCAAATCTGATTAATATAACATTCATAAGCTTCTCCAACAAAACAGTTGTAGATTTTTTAATTGTCAAGAGTACCAACATCAAAATAAAAAAAAAAGAGTACCAACATCATTTCAAGTCACCCAGGTTTGAAAATATGAATTACTTCTCCTTCTTCAACATCCAATCACCCACTTTTGTTAACTGAATCTTCCTTCAAAATCTCTCTCATATTCTTCCAAGTCATTGCACCCCACACTGCCCCAACCTCTCATCACTCTGTGACTAGATTAATGCATTAATCTTCTACCTTGATTTCTAACCTCTGATCTCTCTCACCTTTCTCCCACTCTGTATACCGCCACACTGTATTATCATTGCCCAATAAAACATCTTAAAAGATTACTCTGTCATACCCTTCACTTGCTTAGAAAAGTCAACTATTTCTTAACAAATGGTTCTTGGGTTGATTTGGGAGGGAATGCATTTTAGCCATGGAATATTTACAACATTCTCACAGTATGTGAAATTTGCTTTCTGAAAGAAGTTGAATAGTCCAGTTTGTCTGAATGTGAAGTATGAGAAAGGAAGTAATATGTAATGAACCTGGAAGGAGGTTTTAATTTAAATAAATGATTTAAATAAAAAAATAGAAGGGATTGTTTTTGATCCTAGCAGAGATGGAGAAACACTGAAGCTCTTGGAACAGAATGTAGCATGGTCCAACCTAAGCTTCAGGAATGCCTATATGGAAGTTGTATGGAAGATAGAGTGGGTAGGGGGGAATGATTGGATTAAGAAAAATAAATTCAGATTCTATTCAAATAGTCAAAGCAAAAAAATGATGAAAAATAAATTAGAAAAAAATTTATTTGCTGAATGTAATGAAAACCAAATCAAAAATGGAATTTGGAAATAATATTTTAATAAAAATAGTTAATATTACATTCTGAAACTAAGTCACTAAGTGGCCTACAGAGATCCTTAGATATAGATTAGTGGCCCCCATTTTTATTTGAGTTTAACACTCTGCTCTGGACAACTTTTTATAAATTAGAGATGATATAACAACCTGCAGAAATAAAGGGAGTTTCCTCAGCAGGAGTTTCCTGTTCTTATGATATCACAGATTGAATCCTTAGCCCTATTCCACCCTTATCATCAATATCTAGCACAAGACCTGAAACAGAATAGGTACTTTAAAATGCATAATGTTGATGCCCATGTTGCTAAGCTAAATGACTATCTTAGACAGAATTAGGTTAATTAGGAAAAAATATTGATTTTAGCTGAGAAAGGTAGAAGACTGGTTTGGGATATGTTATGTCTTAAATATTCAGGTAGAGATTTCAACCAAAGAGTTGACATATGGAGAAATAAAAGCTGGATTTGGAGTTTGGGGAGTCCTCAATAAAGGAAAATATTGAATTTAAGAATCTGATGAGATTACCAAGAGAATAGAGACAAAAGAGAAGAGTCCAAGACAGAATAAACTCCAAACTCCAGGTTTTCATACTCAAGCCCTAACTCATCTCTCTACCATTGATCTTCCTCACCTCCTTCACACAACCAAATGCTCCAGTCAAACTCTTCTACTCATTGTCTCAACTATGTGCCATGCAATTGACACAACATGCCCTCTAACTGGAATAGATTTGTGAACCCTATCTACTTATTTAATAAAGTCCTGTTTGAATTCTGCTTTCCCTATGAAGTACTCTCTAGCTTCCACAATTGACAGTGATCTCTTCCCAATATTCTTGCAGCAACTATTGTCTGTAAAATACCTTTAGTATTTACTGCAAAGGCTCTCATAAACTTGTTTATATTTGCTTCTGCCCTTAGTTTTAACTAGATTGTAAACTCCTTTCAGAGAAATCATGCTTTTTACCTTTCTGTCTCTGTAGCACATTACCTAGCATTAAAGTAGGCATTTGAAAAAATATTTCATGATGATGGAGCACTAGACTAAGAGCAGAAGATTTGGCTTTTAGTCCCAACTGTCTTTAGTGACCTGGGTCACCTTTTTTAAATCACTTAATTGTTACAAGCTCAGTTACCTTATCTGCAAAATGAGGTGATTGAGATGATTTTTAAGGCCCCCTTCTGCTTATAACATTCTGTGATTCTATGACATCTATCTATGAAATTATCAAATGACACAGACAAATCAGATAGAAAACATTTCATCTTAGCTAAAAGATCTGGTTAGTAACTGGGTATCCCATTAAACAATGTCAGATATATAAAAAGACCTAGTGGCACAGTAAATAGAGTGCTAAACTTAGAGTGAGGAAGATCCTTCCTCAGATACTTACTAACTATTTGACCTTGGGAGATGTCAGTGCTTAGCTCAGTGCCCCAAATGAGGGCACAAAACTCCTCAAATGAGTGAGTGAATAATAAATGTTTAGGGATTAACTGATAAACTAATTTCCCTAAACCTCAGTTTTCTCATCTCTAATATATATATATATATATATATATAATAGCACATATTTCACAGTGATATTGGGAAGATCAGACAAGATAATGTATATAAGCCTTAAAGCACTAGATGAATATAAGCTATTATCATTATTATACAAAGACTTAGACATGTTTCCATTTACATGTAAAGACATGATTGTAATAGAATGTAGATAAATGACATGAGATATAGATGATAAATAGAATAAGAAAAATAGAATTTTATGTGCAAATATATATGGATATTAAACATACTAGAATGGTTTGCCATTTCCTTCTCCAGCTCACTTTACATATAAAGAAAATGAGGCAATCAGGGTTAAATGACTTGCCCAGGGTCACATAACTAACTAATAAATATTTGAGACCAGATTTGAATTCAGGAAGCTGAGTTTTCTTGACTCCAGGCCCAGCACTCTATCCACTGGGTCACACAACTGCCTTTATTAATTCTTTCCATTTTTATACCCATATCAGAATGTCTCTATCAGTTTAGATCCATGATATATCCAACCTAGTAAGTAGTATGTTGTGCAAGTTATGTTTTCCTTATCATCCTCCTCTAATGTTATACTTTAAATTATCTTATTTCACTATTAGCAGTTTGGTATCCATAATGCTTTGTTTGTATCCTTTTAGCCATTTATTTTTATTAAGATTATCACCCCATACTTTCTCTTGGGATACTGTTGCAGTAAACCATATGGACATAGTTTTTTGGGTCAACAATGCATCATTTAATATCAAAATAACACTATGAGTAACATTTAGTAAGGTCTTTGACTTAGTACATTATTTTAATTACCTTACAATGACCATTTTAAAGACACAAATGTCTTAGAATGAAATGACAAAGTCCATACAATCCCAAGTAATCTCATGTTGACAAGAGGATGAATTGCACAATTTGCCATATTTTCCTCTTCTTTTGGGGTTTGAGTAAACTCTTTCATGTTTTCTCCTTTTTATCCTCCCCTTTCTCTCACCAATTCTGGCTAAATGCAATCCCAAGATAAACAAAATTCTTTGCTTTCTTGACTCTTTGCCTATTGTATTGTACTTTAGAGAAAAAGGGTTTTTAAAGCCATTTTTAGTAAAATGTACACTTAGAATTATGCAGAATAGAATAGGATCGTGTGCTCCAGTGATAATCCAAGAATTAACAAGAACCTACTAATTTCTGATTTGACTTTCACCTAACTACATGACCTCAGGCAAATGGAGGAGATAAAGTTAACCTTGACTTAAGACTCTGTGGGAGATAAATTATAAAATCCTTAACTTAAAATACATATAGAAAATAAATAACTACATTCCAAAAATCTACTTTGATCATAAGTTTGGTAAGTAAAGAAATATTTGTAAGGCACTATCTTTGGGATTCCATTTAGCATATTAGTGTTCCACTGTATTACATGAGAAGTGTCTGTGACACCACTGAGTTACAGATCACTTAATGTAACAGAAATGCACTTATTGATTGGTATCCCTACAGTCTCAGAGGCTTAATGACATAGATTCCTTTAGGATTTATTAATAAGGATTATTATTATATCTGATTAATAAGAAATATAAATACTGGAAGTATAAATAAATGTCACTATTATATTCCATCAAACTTTACATAAAATTTAGTTGAAACATAGTTTATATGTATTCTAAATCAAAAATCTGAATTCTTCTTTTAAAAAAGGAAAATTCAATTAAGTGAGTAGAATGGATAAGAACTTCATAAAGATGACCAACCTTTTATTTAATTAGTTGTTTACTATATTAATGATGTTATTTATTGCTTCAGAAATTAAATTTAATTCTTCCTTTTTTCCAACACCAAACATACTTAACAAACATGCATATACAAAGTAACACACTGAGGATAACCAACTCAGTTCTATTAGATGACTTAGCTATCTTTCTCAGTTATGCATACTGTTTGATACTTGCTTTATCAAATGTTTTGTCAATTCAGTTATCCCTTTCCACATCCTACTTCCCAGTTCTTCAGCAAAACCAAAGGAAATTATTATTTTTTTTTAAATCTCAGAATTGGAATTATGTTTTACTCACATAGCTCCAATGCTTTGCTTTTCTGGAAAGAGAAAGTGAATATGTGGACATGTGTATTTGATCCAGATCTGCAATTTCATCCTTATAGGGAAGTCCAACTGTAGAGCTACAGATGAGCAACTCTTCTGTAACTTGAAATCTTAGAAAGTTATTTGGGGGACAGGGAGAAGGTATGTGACTTGTTGGGGTGAGTGAAACTCATGGGTTAAGTGGCATCACTTAACCTTTTACACTCAAAGGGTCACAAAGCTAATATATGTCAGAAGCTAGGTCTTCCTGATTCCAAAATCAGCCCTCTATCCATTATAAATGGATTGCTTAATATGCAATAATAATGAAAGCATAGGAAAAGTGCAATTGTGCCAGATTGAATTTCATAACACTTTAGGTCAGTAAATCCCTCGCATTGATGTAGTTATAGTTAGCATCAACATTAATGATGAAAACTATTTTCAAAGGGTATAAAATACATTGATATTAATTGTTACACAACTCAGTTTACATTATCATAGCTCCAAAGTGTTTTCTACCATTCAATTAATTGACAAACTAATAATTTGGAATCAGATTATAAATTATGTTAAGATCATAGTTTATAAGATTTTCATTAATTTATTAAATTGAATAGTGGTTGCATTGTTTAAAAGCTAGGCAATTAACTTAATAATTCATTTTCTTTTAGTTTACTGAAAAAATTTACACAAACTAGGAACAGATTCATTAAAGTACTGGGCAGTTAATTCTTTCCATTCATTCAAATATTCTGAAAGTTTTGTTGCTAAACAATTAAAAATTAATTTGAACAGCATTTTTTAACTTTGGAAATTAACTCTACAGCATAATTTGGCCTATTTAATAGCAATAACAATCTCCCTGTTTTCTGTAGCCAATAAGTGTTTTAAATCGTCATTAGTGACAGAGCTATTATATCAACAAATGATAGCTGAGAATAAATAAAAGGGTAAAGTAAGTTTAAAATAACGTTAAAAACTCAGAACAGACACATGTCTCTTGCCTGCCTCTTTGCATCATGCCATAAACTGAAAATGAACTCTAGTAGAATTCTACACATTGCTGTACTCACAAAAAACACCCAGGCATATTAAACATCTTTACTAAAGCACAACATAGGATATAACAATTTATTTAAGTACTGTTATTGCACCCCCTCTCACCAACACCAGGTATAAGTTAAACATTCTGGAGTAACAGTTTTCTTTTTGAATATCAAGGAACAAGTTTCAATGCAAAAAAACTAAATCTCAGGCTGGAAACTAAGGATTCTAAAAGCTCCTTACCAGCAAAAATGCTAAATTTGAAAACAAATTTGGGATTTGTTACACCTCCAGCAAACTTGATTAATCTTCAGCATATCATCAGAAGTTCAGCTTTAAAAGTGAAAACAATCCTGGAGTTGTAAGGACCTAAGAATCACCTTTATCTGAAATTGAGCAAGCTTCTTTCCCTGAGTGTTGTGGTGTCTTAATCCATCTTTCCCTAGTTATTAGTTTCTTCCACTCCTTTTGTATTCGTTTTCCTCCCCACCCCCTCCAAGGCGCCTTACTGAGCCTCCCCGCAACGCAGCGAGTCAATGAAATCTTGTAGGTTGACTGGTCATCTATGCCCACGGACAAAATTGTCTTCATGTACCATTGATTTGCCTGGGAAGGCGCACTTCTGCTATCCTGACTTCGATTGAGTGTTACAACAGTTGCATCATTGGACTATATGCATCCATTGGGATCACATTAGCATTACTAGGCATCTCTTTGGGTACTTAACCGAAGTTGTGTAGTTGTGTATCTAATTTGAAAATGTCTCTTAACCCCCTCGTTCCCACCCCATTCCCACCCCACCTTCCTTTTACAGAAGTTTGTAAGTTTCTTTCTTCGGTAAAAATAAAAACAGATCTCCGTATCCTTAGCCCCAACTTCCCAAAGGTTACAAGATCACACAAACTTTCTTTTTGGGCATATTAGTTAAGGGAACTCTATAGTGTACACTAGAGGACTCTGCCCCTTTTCCTTCCCCCAGCAGCAGCAGGAGCAGTAGTAAGGACAGCCCTTACCTTCGGCTCTCCCAGATCCGGTTCTTCTTCGTAATAGCCCTGTCCCGATTCATAAGCCGCAGCTGCGGCAGGCGCCTGAGGTCCCAGGAGCAGAGCTGCAGCAATCAGGGAGCAGACCAAGGAGAATAATCCCAGCAAGTGCATGGTGAACAAGCTCTTTGCAGGGGGGTTGGGGCGGGGTGGGGAAGGGGTGGGGGAGACTAGTGAGTTTACGGGGGGGCAGGGGGTGGGGGCTTGGGTGCCCCAGCAATGGTGAGCGCTCCTGATTTTCCTTGCCCCCAATATCTAGCCAGTAAAAAGCCTGGGGGACGGACAAGAGGCGGCAGCGGTGGCGGCTCCGTTGCGCGGGGGCTCCAAACTTTTTTCAAGTTGCTCTCCAAGTAACTGCTAGGGTAAATCGGAGCTTGTCAGGTAAAAACCTTCACAGGAAACCGGACATCCGAGTTCTCTTCATTCAGGAGACTGGGAGGTGAAGTGAGAGCAAGAGGAAAAGTCAGCCTCCCTCCTTTTGTTTTTCTTTGGGGAGGGGGGAAGTGCATAAACACACACCCCTTTAAAAAGTCTTAAACACCACGGATTGATCCCCCCACCCCCCTTCCCTTCTTTCCCCTAAGTAACCCTCCGAAGGGGCAATAGTAGCAGCCAGAAAGTCTGTAGTGGGGCTGTTAGGGCTGTTGGGGGCCGGGGGGGGGGGCAAAAATAGCGGCGAAAAAGGCTGCGGCTCAATTCCCTGACTTGGCCAGCTCCGGGGCTCCTGGAAGCGGCACGGGCAGGGGCAGGAGCAGCAGCGGCGGCGGCGGAGGCAGCTGCAGAGTCCCGGGTGCTTGGACGTCCTCAGCGCGCGGAGCTGTGCGGCCGCAGCAGCGGCAGCAACAGCAGCTGCTGCGGTCGCAAGGGGAGGGCATGACTGATACGCCCTCTGCCTGCGCTTATGTGAGAGAAAGCGGGTGAGCCCTGTCCTCCCTCCCCTCTCACTTTCCCTCTGAAGCCTCACGCGCTCTAGTTTCCCTACCCCCACCCACTCTCTTACCCCTCCCCCCCTTGCAGTCCCCTTGCCTCATCCTGGCTGCTGGAGCCTAAACCCCAGCCCTCAGGGATTGGCCGGTCCCTTGTAGGAAAGGCGGCAATTCTCTCTATCTTAGCTTTAGAGGTTTGTGTGGCTTCGCTGGGTAAAGTTGCCCGGAATGGGAAATGGGTAAACTTGGGAGATAGGACCCTACCTCTTGTGGGTCTGTACAAGTCCCCGGAAACTACTCCAGCTCCTTGCAAGCCTCTTCTTGCCTCCCTTGACTAGCACTAGGGGTTTTAACTCAGTCTAGGAGTTCTAAGTGAGAGCTCCAAGAGAAAGTCATCACCAGTATGGCGGAGATCCTGCGGGAGATGCCCCCTCCGCTCTGCCCTTCTCCTTTGTAAAATCTAGGAGTCATGGGGCTGGAGCAAGAATAGGGGGTGCTATCCTGGAGGAAAATCAGTGGAGAACAAAATCAAACTTTGGATAGTTAGCAATTGGGGAGGGGATGGGGGTACTTAGGAAAAGTCCTATAAAGGAAGGTCTGGATTTCACTGCCTATTACGTATTCTGTATCGCCAGGTAAGGTCTGAGAACTGGGTGAACCAGTATGAAGTAGTATTTGAGAGGATACAGTTCTATCCTGGAGAGACAACAGGTCATCTCGTATAATATTTTACTTTCATAGATGAAGAAACTGAGGTCCACAGTGGTTATGTAATGCTCGAGACCATACAGAAAGGAACAGGATTTGGACATCATCAGTGTATCCTTAAGTCAAGGTCCCTTGAATCCAGTGATAACATTCTCACCAATGGGGGGAAAAAATGTTTGAGTGGTTGATTCCACTGGGTGGAAGTTACTGCTTTACCTCTAATAAGCACTTAATAAATGTTCCTTGATTGTCTACCTCCTTAAAGCTGATTTTGAGCTCTGGAGGGAAACTGTCCTACAATTTCCCTTTTATTTCATAAAACTGCTTTATGATGGTGTTAACATTGTCCAAGGTAACTAGCAATATTTTTCAATTAAATGATGAGTCTACAGAGATGTTGCCTATTTCTTTACCTCTTCCCAATTTTTTTTTCCTCTTCTGTTCCTTTATATATATATTTCCTCCTGCTTTTTAGTTCTATTAACTTTTTCATTCAAATTCTCTTAGTCTCTCCAGTTTTTTATTCTAGGCAAAGCACAAGCACAGAAATAAGTACCAAAGGAAAATAATGACTTGGAAAGCATGCTACATGTACAGGAGAGAACTGTATTCAAATCTTCTCCATCTTGGGCAAATCACTTCATTTGACGAAGTCTCTTTTCCTTTTTCTGTAAAATGAGATTATTGGATTGCATGACCCAATCAAGTTCTTTCCTACTCTAAATCTATGAACTAAAAACAATGTTATCCTATATCATCATTAAGACATCTTTGGAAGCTTTATAGGGAATATATAATCACTTTTCATTCACTTATCCAACAAGTTTTCCTTAATTAAATTCAATGCAATAAACTTTTATTAGTTGTTATCTACAGGCTACATTCCTAGTATTATGAATACAAAGACAAAATAAATGGACCCAATTTCTACTGTGATAGGTGATAGGAGACATATTAAATTTAATTTAAGTGGCACTTCCTAATAGGTTTATCAATGTATTAAGTAGCTTGCATTTTAAACCATTCTATAATTCACAAAACATTTTCCTCACAATAACTCTATGAGAGATTGTGAAGATAATTCCCATTTTACTTATAAGGAACCTGAAGGCCCAAGAAATTTAAAAAATTGCACAGTTACATAGCTAATATGTAGTAAACTTGGAAACTGAACCACTTTTCTAATTTCAAAATCTCATGATGTTTCTCTAAAACTATACAAAGATTTAAGTAAATTGCTATAAAAAAGACTTGTGTTCCCAAAATTTATGCAGAATTTGGAGATAGAGCCTTTTTGTGTGATCTCTGGACCATGGTGTTTCACTACTCTTATAACAGTGCTTCCAAGAGTAGAGTAATTGACTTTCTAAATCTGTAAAATCAGAAAGTTTGGGTTAAAATCCTGTTATAACACATTACCTTCCTGTATGATCCTAATCTTTAAATCCCAACTAAAATCCCATTTCCTACAGCAAGCCTTCTCTAAACCCTCATAATTCCAATGTCTTACTTCTATTGGATATTTCCATTAAGGATACAATAAATGCAACATTAGTTTTTGAGAGTAATCTAAATGTTTTGCAGAACAGTGATATTCACTATTATGTGTATCAAGAACACTGGAGAGAGATCAGAAACTGGATGCTAGTAGTTCTTATGTCTAAATTAAAAAGATGGGTTCCAGATTTGAAGCTGTATGATACCAAAGAGTTTCATCAGCATCAGCTCCAAGATATTCTTAGTCATGTAAAAGTCCTAGAATATAGTCAATTTAACAATAATATACTATTTGGAGCAATGTAGTTCTACTAAGTAGAATATTATGTATGTATGTGTGTATATGTATACATATATAAGTGTGTATATGTATGTGTGTGTGTGCATGAATGCCATTCAGCTGCCCAAACAGCTGCTAAATAGTAAACTGAAGTGGGCTGAGTAAAAACTGGATGGTCAGACAAAATACTGAAAAAAATGCATGGAATACATCATGTGATCCTTTACCCCAGTGGTCAAATGCTGAAAAATGCCAGCAGCAGCTGCCTCAAGAGGATATGGAAGCATTCTTCTAAAGCAAAGCTTCTTAAATTTTTTCGACTCTTGTCACCTGAGAAATTTTTACATGATCCCAGGTATATAAGGTAGGTATACAAATACAGCATTTACTCATAATAAATCATAATTCATTCAGTTACCAGACCCCATATGGAATGGTGACCCACAGTTTAAGAAGCTGGACTCTAAAGGACAACCATCTACAATTAGGAATGAGGTGGCTCTTTTTGAGCAGTGGCTTAGGTATGTGTCATGTCTTCAAGGGTACAAATATTAGTGCCTATAATTAGAATGGGAGCCACCAGAGTTTTGCCTTAGGCTCTAAATTATAGTCGGTATGGATAATAACAGCAGTTATGTAGTAGTTTAGGAAGAATTAAATTATGACCTACTCAGAAACAATTAAAGTTAAAACAGCACCAGGTATTATGAATTTAATTCCAGGCAACATCTTTTCCAAATATTTCCCTTCAATTGAATCAAAGGTGGCTTGTGCCACCAATAATATGGTACATTGCTAGTTATGGCTCTAACAAATATAGTGACCTTTGTAGCAAAATACTTTCCATTTATGGACTGGAGTACATTTGGACTATATCACAAATAACACCAACTTCTGTTAATTGAAAAAATAATTTTTAGATATGAGAAGCAGAAAAAAATATATTTGTCCATTCGCTCTTTTTCATATACTTGCATACATAAATAGTTATTATTAATAATAGTGTCAGTTGAATTCTTGGAATATTTATTAAATCCCTACTATAGGCATTAGGCACTGTGTTAGATACTGGGGTTGGGGGGGAAATGGAGCTTAAAATACTATGGTTTCTTATTGTAAGGAAACTAGAAAATTTGTAAATATAGGATCTTACTTGTTCTAATAAATATTATATTGACTATTAGAGTAAAGAATACATTAAACTAATCAAGTATTCTACATTGTGAAAATTTACAAATACTTATATATCCAATAGACTTCTTCCCTCACCTTGAATTTGTGGATTTCCTTTTTAAATTACTTCTCAGTTTAACAGGTACTAATTCCAACTGACAAAGGGATAAGAGGGGAGGTGAGAGAAGCCAGATTGATTAAGTAGCACTACTTTTGCTATGAATAAAATTACTTTTGAAAGGTATCCATCATGTTCAAAACCAAACTAAACCAACAAAATAGTTGAATTGGATGAACCAGAGCTACTTATGTTTCTATAACCTTGATATAAATGTACATATCAGCAAGTTTCAAGTCAAAAAGTATTTATTAAATACTGTGCCAGGCACCTTGTGAGTGTTAAATTTTGTGAATACAAATATAAACAGAAAGACAATGTCTGATGGCAAAGAATCTAACAACTCATAAAAAGAAACTGAAAAGAGGAAGGTTGAGAGGGTAGTAATCCAAAGGTAGCTTGGGCATGTTCCTTAAAGTAGAGGTTCTGAAAGAACAAGGCTAAGAACAGGGGAGGGGAACTTATGGGTAGGAAGAGGGTTCTTCCATTGGAAGAGATCCAGGGATGAATGAAATGCAAGGATAAAGAAATTTCTGTGGCCTGATCAAGGAATTCTATACTGTTAGGGGACAGCAAGGTTAAAAGTAAAGAGGAGGGACAATTATCTGGCCCAATGGATAGAGTTAATACTTACTAGCTGTGTGATCTTGAGCAAGTCACTTAACCCCAATTGTTTTGACAAAACAAAAAAGTAAAGAGAAAAGGAATGTAAATATATAGTTGTGAAGTTTTTGTAATTTTGTCTTTTGTCCTTAGCACCTTTCTATAGATGGTGGTAATCCTGCTCCAGGGCTCTATATTTCTTCTCTCTTAGTTATCAAATATTAAACATGGAAGAAATTTTCCACATCACCTGGTTGAAATTTCTCATTTTATAGATAAGGAAATTGAGGCTCAAAGAGGGAAAGTCTTTTAATTAGATATGACAAAGCCTGGTATTAACATAGATTTCCAATCACATTGATCCATTGTCCAATCAAATTAGAAAATAATTTTTTTCCTGTCAGTTGATTAGTTAATTATTCATTTTGCTTAAAGTATCAGTTTCTGTGCCCAGGGGTTAGCCCTAATCCTTTCCTTTTCAAGATCTAGTTATAAAATTAAAGGTTCCTACACTCTTAAAAATACAATTTCAGGTATCAGAAAGTAGATGTTAAGTCATGCTAAGGCATACAGTAGAACATGACCACAGTGGGGTCATATTCATTGCTTAGATTTGTAAGTACAAAATGAAATGAACAGCTACAAAATTGTAAATGAATATATAAAATTTCAGTTTCTCTGAATATTTCTTTCTTTCGTTCTGCTTTTTCTACAAACTCTCTATGGCAAGGATTACTCTGCCTATCCTATCACTTAGCCCAGAAGTTTTCTGCCTTCTATTCTTCTTTCTCTTAATAAGTGCTGAAAAGGATCTGATATAATTTATATTCTGAACTGAACCTCCCTCACACCAGTATGTTACCCTTCCCAGGCATCTGCATTTTTAAATTTTTCCAGAAAAGCTTCCAAAAGACCTTTATTATGTAAGGTTTTTCTATGAATATCATATATTCAACAACTGGCTCTCCAAAAATAAAATGTATACATGACACACAAATTAAATCTACATTTTAAATGTTTTTTTTTCTATTACTTCCTTCGGTCTAGACAATCAACAAAACCATAAATCCAGCTCTTGTAAAATTTGCTGACTTCCAAGGTGAAAATGTTCATACTGAAAGTTTAACAATTAGCTCTCAGCAGCTGGCTCAAGCTGACTCCAGCACACCCCTGGTTTAAAGGGGCTTTGACACAAAAGTTTCTTTTATCTCTAATTGGCAATGAGGAAAGGAAGAAACAAAAAGGGGAAAGGGCTGCTTAAAAGGATGAGGAGGAGACAAACAGTATTTAAAAGTAAACAAACAGGAATATATCATCTGGGTTATTGAGGATGAGGTTTAAGAAATGTGGAACTAAGAAGGAGCATTGAAATATCTTATGTTAATCCATAAAATGTTGTATTTACTTTTTTGTGTACACTTTCCCTCACAAAACAGAAGCTCTTTAAAGGCAGCAGGTTTTTTTTTTTTTTTTTTTTTTGGCTTTTCAATATCAATGAAGTGCTTTTCCCACAGTAATAGAAATTGAATTAATTTGTTTAATTGCCCTTAATAAAATTGTGGAATTTGTCTACACGTTGGCAAAAATATAGACAATCTCTAATGCAGTCTAGTTCCTCAAAAGTAAATCTCTTTTAAAAAAAATCCATATTGTTTTTTAAAAGAATTATACAAAAATCACAGTTTAAAATATAAAGGACCTTTTTTTTTGCATTCCATTCTATTTTTTTAAAAGGAGCTTTACTCATAGAAGAATGTCAAAGCTAGAATAGACTGAAGAGATCACTTGATCCAAACTGCTCATTTTACAACTTAGAAGGCTGGTTGCTTTCAGAGGTTAAGCCATTTAGTTAGGATCATATGGCTAGTAGTGACAAGGCTTGACTTGAACCTGACTTGAACCCAAGTCTCATGACTCACTGTTCTTTGACTAGGCTTCTTAACTCTGATCCAATACTTGGTTTAAATAATTCTGATTATTCTCATGGCCAGGACTGATACCGTACATGGAAGGAATCACAATGGTGGTAGAGTAATTGCCTAGGAAAGGTAAGAGCATAAATCATTATTTTAGAAGAAGTATTCAATAATATTTCAAAGATTTAAAGGCAGAAGGGACAGCAATCTGTCTTGTCTAACCCTTTCATTATACAGATGAGAAAACTGAGTCTGAGAAATGTGAAGTGGTTTGCCAGAGACCACTTAAATAGTGGCAGAATCAAAATTCGAACTCAGGCCCTATGAATTCAAATACCTTGTTCTCCTCATAATTTTGAAAACCATTTTTACAAAGTTGTTTTTTGAGATAACATTAAATAAGCAATGTTTATTTATATCAATGTACACAATAGCATATACCACACACCCCCCCAAGGAAAATAGAGTAGTCAAAGGAACATAAGCTGAAGCATGACTACATCAGCTACTACCCTTGTCCCTTGTCTTCCGAGTAAATCACTTAATTCCTTCTTATACCTTGCTCCTAGCCTTAATCATTGATTAGATATTGCCTCAAACTGATAATTATTAAAGACATTTGCTTAAAAATGCCAAGGCTTCCCATTTCATCCAGGACCATCTCCAATTGTCCTGATCTATATCTTTCCACTGGACTGGAGGAGGCTCTGGAGGGGAAAGTGAAGCAGGAGACCTTACACAGTCCTCCTTCACTTAATCTAACTAACTCACTTACATCTCATGATATCACCTCTCTGATACCATGACCCTCTTTGAGACTGAAGGACAAACAAGAACAAGCTACTTACTCCTCTCAATTTTTCCTCCTCCTCTGATTAGAAAACACCCTACTGGCCCTTGCCTGTCTATATTCAGTCTCTATTTTGTATACTGTCAGCTTCCCCCAAACTGCTTTTTACTTATTTTTACCCCATCCTCGATCCTAGCAGCATATTTTCTACCTTTTCCTTCCCCCTTCTTTCCCTGCCTTCTAATCAAGTCCTTTTTTTCAACATCTCCTTGGGTCTTTTAGGTCATGCTTGGTATCTTGTCTTCTGAAGTGCAGTCTAAAAATTAGAGAAGATTCCATTGAGTAACTATTAAGAAAATCTCATTAAAAAACAGACAACAATAAAAATTTGGCATGAGATATAATAACTGAAATGCTGTCACATGGCAAAGGATTGAAACTTTTTGTTTCTTGGGGTGGAAGGGAAGAATTAGTACAAATTTGTAAAAATTGCAGAGAAACATATCAAGGAATTAAATAAGAAAAAAATTACCAAAAATTAGAATTTTCCAAAACAAGAATCAGCAGAGGGCAGCTGAGTGGGTTAGTAGATAGAGTGCTAAGCCTGGCGTCAGGAAGACTCATTTCTTGAGTTTAAATCTAGCCTCAAGCACTTACCCTATGACTTTCTGCAAGTCACTAAACCTTCTTTGACTTAATTCTCTTATCTGTAAAATGAGCTGGAGAATGAAATGGCCAACGATTCCAGTATCTTTGCCAAGAAAACCTCAAATGGAATCATAAAGAATCAGACATGACTGAACCACAAAACCAGTAGTTTTAGGAATGAAATAAAGAAAAACTTGCTTAATAAAACAATACAAAACTAGAATGGATTGCTACAAAAGTAGTATGTTCCTTTCACTAGAAAACTTGAAGCAACAATTGCTTGACCTTTTGCTGTGTATATTATACAGTAGATTTTTGTTTAGTCATAGGCTGAATTAGCCAGCCTCTGTGGTCCCTTCCAAGATTGAGATTCTTTGAGTTGATATAAATGCAATAAAGATGTGCTAATAGTATAACATGGCCACTTTTCCAGGGAAAACTGAGTTGTTAAATTTATATTGGCTTTAAACCAGGAGTGTGATGGAACTAGCTTGTGCTAACTGGTGAGAAGTAATTGTTAAACTTTCAGTATGGACATTTTCACCTTGAAAGTCAGCAAATCCTACAACTAGGGCTGGATTTGACCTAAGGAAGTAATGGAGAAAGATTAATTTTGCATACTGAACTTAAATGTGTATTATACATATAATTATTTTTGATAGATAATTAAATATTTATCAGTATGTACCTTTGCTTTAAATAGAATAGTATGAAAAAAATTGTTTGCAAAATTGAATATTCTGTAAACATGGACTCTAAAACTCATTAAAAAAACAGACAACAACAAAAATCCCTCATCATGGAGCTTTGTAAAAATTACTACATCATAATAAGGGGATTTTCTCTGTTCTTGTCCTTTGTCCACTCTAGGTCGGAGACAACTCTTGGGTTCCTATTCCTAATGCTGGTGAGCAAGGCCTCTCTAGGTTACCCTCTGTCTCTCTATGTGAATGGGCAGAAAATAACTGATTAGAATTCTTCCCTTAAAGTAGTAGACCTCCAGATCTTAACACGTTCTATTATTACAGTACTAATAATTCAAACGTCTCAGTCTTCTCCCCCACTTCTTCATCTCTACTCTCATCTATGTTATTCCCCCATTTTCAATATGAGCTCCTTAAGAATAGACACACTTTATTTTTCTAGTTGTATTTCCAGTTTTTAGTCTAATGCTTTGCACGTAGGAAGCAATTAATAAATTCTCCTCACTCTCCTCCCTCATTCATTCATCAGTTGAATACCAAAACTTTTTGAACCCTACTGTCTGAGTTGCTGCTTCAGATCCTTAGCTACTTTCAGTGTGCCATAAAGCCACTTGGCTTTTCCATCTGCTTGTTCCCTCTAACTTTCAAATGGTTCAGTCTTTTTAACCTCCTTTTAACTGAAATTCTCTTATATGTATTCTTTTCCCCATTTAAGTTCTCCCCTGAGAACTGAAACTGCATTGGTTTTTTAGGTATAACCACAGGACATTGCTTGGTATTTGATAAACACGTAATAAATATTTTTTTCATTTACTAATTCAACCAAACTTGCACATGGCCCAATGGGCATGACTTAATCAAGGTTTTTTGTTTATTTGTTTGTTTGATTGATTGATTTTTTTTTTTTTTTTGCTGTGGCAATTTGCTGAGGTTAAGTTACTTGTTCAGAGTCACACAACTAGGAAGTGTTAAGTGTCTAAGGCAGATTTGACCTCAGGTCCTCCTGACTTCAGGGCTGGTCCTCTATCCACCTAGCTTCCCTGATTAGTCAAGTCTTAATCAAGACTTAAGTAAATTGCAGCATACCATCATAGATGGCTTAGTATAAAGAGCATAATCTTTCAAAGGAAAAACATGGATATTTAGCCTTTCAAGCATTCCTAATGATGAATTATAGGAAGACATAGATCATAAATCTATACTAGTGGGGCACCTAAATTTTCTCTTCTCAGAATTTGATAAATCTAAGCATAAAATAAATTAGCAAGAAAATAAATAGAATTTTAGAAATATTGGATATGAGAAACCTCTGGAGAAAATTAAATAAAAGGAAGTTTATCTTTTTCTCAGCTGTACATGGCATCTTTAAAAAACTTGACCATGTAATAGGACGTAAAAACTTCACAAACAAATAAAGAAAAGCTAGGACAGAATAGCCAGAGTTTAAAAGAAATGTACAAGAGCTATACAGTTCCAAAAATGGTAAGGGGCAACACAGCACAGTGAATAGGACAATGGATTTAGAGTGAGGAAAACATGAATTCTAATTTTGCCTCAAATATTTACTATCTCTGATTGTATAACCCTAGGCAAGTCACCTAACCTCTGTAAAATGAAGTACTTAAACTTGATCTCTAAGGTCTCTTCCACCTCTAAATCTTATAATTCCAGAGCATTCAAAACTAAATATTTCTATCCCACATCTCACAAACTTTTGGATATTTATTTACCTAAAGTTCCATTGGAATAGTCTAACCCTTTTCTTTTTTTAACAATTAGTACCCTAGCTCCAGTCGACCACATCATAAATTCCTTAAAATATGGGGATCTTATCTTTTATATATATTTTTATTTTTGGTATTGTGATCTAACACACTGCTTTCAGGTAAACTCAGCAAGTATTTGTTAAGCACTTTCTGTAGAAAAGAAATATAAAAACAAAAATGTAAAGGTTCCTGTCTTCAAGAACCTTCCACTCTACTTATGGGAGAGCATATGTTAAAATCATGTTTCCTGTCAGGGATCTTTCATGCACAGTCAAATTGATTTCAAATCTCCCGTTGTCCTTAGTTTGACATTTTTTCCCTTGGGGAAACTTGGTGGAGCTCAGAAATTGGATGAAGAATTTAGGCATAAAATCTGATACACCTTTCTCAACATACCCTTACTTCCCCCATAGCTACAAAAGAATAAACTGCACAAAATCTTATCTTCACTGAATCTCCATATATCCCTAATCTGTATACTATGGCTTTAACTAACATAGACTGACTTTCTCTAACACACCATCTCAATTTATTCTCTTTCCCATTCACAGATCCACTGCTTCTATTCCACAACCATATGTAAATTGCCAGGATTTCTAAACACTAGACACTATGTCCTCATTCTCCTTCATTCAGGATGCTGTTTTTCTTCCCTTCCTCTTAATTCACCTCTGAATTTGCTCAGTTTCACTGAAATTCAAGTTCTCAGTCCCAGGGAACACAAGTTTGGAGAAAACACAAGATGGATGTAATTGACAGCTAAGGACAGTCTGCTATTTAACTCCAAAATCACTCATAAAATGTTGTGCGTTAAGATTTTAACACTCTCTAAAGAAAGATTTTTATGGATGAAACCAGGAAAATTTAAAATAAGATAATCACAAGAAGTTATTCTATTTATAGACTTTTTTGGTTTTGACCCTAATATCTTACAAATACACAGGAAACAATTCCGTGCATTCATGAGAGAATAAAAACCTAAATTCCTTGATTCCCTTCTCAATTCATAGTTCAAATTGCACTTACTTTATGTGACAGGGCTGTAAGAATCAAATGTTATAAGGATAAAATAGATGAAAACTATTCATAAATTGCAGATCATTCTAAAAATGCAAGTGGCATGATGCAAATAGGACAACAACATTATCAGTAAACTCCATTCATGGACTTTAGAAAATGATCAGCTATACCCACTCAATAACTGCTTAGGAAACTGGTTACCTGAGTAGAATAAATGGTTGAAAGTAGTACAAAAGAACATGTGAGACTAGCATTCTCTTTTATGCACTTTAACCTACAGAAAGCTGCTGATTCATAGAATAGAGGATCACTCTTACAGAAACATATGAGAAGATGTTTCAGTGCTATTGTTTCAACTGAAGAGGTATCTATACTAGTATGTTGTAGTATATGGGAATGAAGAGGGAGGAGTGAAGTTTGGAAACCAGTGGGAAAAAAGCCTGAAAAACAAAGAGACAGCTGTGCCAACACTGATACGTCTTGCAAACAGTCAATGTGGCTGAGCACCAAGGAAGAGTAATGGCATATATTTAGAATAGATAAGGTCACTCATGGGTCTTTTCATTCTTTCTCTGCATCTCCCCCCCCACACTTAAATAGCAATATTTTGGATTTTGAAAACAACCATCTATGTATAATGTGGTTGAGAATAACTTAAAGATTTGTGTCTAATGTTGGAGGGTTGTTTAAAATTTTCCTCTAAAGTATGTACTTTGGGAACACAATACAATACAAACAATAAAAATGATATACAGATCCCAAGGTCCCAGTGTAGGGAATTTGTTTTTTGCTTTTTATTTATAGTGGGTTGTTTGTGGTAAAGTGATGCTACACTTGAAGTTTGCACACTTCTGGAAGAAATATTTCAAGCATGCCTATCATGTTTCTTACTTCATAGAGGTAAATAAAAAGAGCTCCAAAGAATGACGTTCAAACATTGTCCACTGCTGTTAATAGTTTTCCTGAAGAAACTATGTCATATAATTGTCTCTTTGTAAGACAGTTTTTGTCCAAGTTTGAGGATTTTGAGTCACGTTAGTTAATCTACCACATCTTGGAATCCAGTATACTATTAGAACTTAAAAACTAACATCCTTCTCTCCTCTTTGATGACCCTTCCAACTTCTCTCCTTCTCTTCCTCCCCCTTCCTATTATAACTCATACATTCAACTCAATTTTTCATCCTTCATATTCCAACTTAATTGCCCTTTCTGTTAAAAAAAAAAAGGCATTCTTCCTAGGTATGTTACTCCTGGGAAAACTTGAATCTTTTAATGTCTAAGGTTGAAGACTGGAGTCCCTTTGGGGGATTCACTCCCCATATAGCAAGAACCCCAAAAATATAAGTTCACGGTTAAAAAGCAGTGTTAGTCTTCTAAAGCATCTACTTGATGTTTTTTTTTTATTTGCAAAACATATGCCTAGGTAATTTTTCAACACTGACCCTTGCAAAGCCTTCTGTTTTACAATTTCCCCTTCTTTCCCCCACTCCCTTTCCTAGGTGGCAGGTAAGCTAATACATGTTAATTTTGCTAAAATATATAACAAATCGAATATATGTATACATATTTATACAGTTATATTGCTGTACGAGAAAAATCAGATCTATAAGAAAAAAAAACCTGAGAAGGAAAATAAAATTCAAGCAAACATCAACAGAGAGTGTGAAAATGCTATGTTGTGGTCCACACTGAGATGCCACAGGCCTCTCCCTGGGTGTATATGGCTTTCTTCATCACTGAACAATTGAAACTGGTGTCAAACATCTCATTGTTGAAGAGAACCATGTCCATCATAATTGATCAATATATAGTCTTGTTGTTGCCATGTATAATGATCTTCTGTTTCTGCTCATTTCAATTAGCATCAGTTCATACAAGCCTTTCCAGGCCTCTCTGAAATCATCCTGCTGGTCGTTTCTTACAGAACATGACATTCCATGACATTCATATATCAAAATTTATTCAGCCATTCTCCAATTGATGGTCATCCATTCAGTTTCCAGTTTCTAGCCACGACAAAAAGGCTTCTACAAACATTTGTGCACATGTAGGTCCCTTTCCCTCCTTTAAGATCTCTTTGGGATATAAACACTGCTGGGTCAAAAGGTATGAACAGTTTGATAACTTTTTGAGCATAGTTCCAAATTGCTCTCCAGATTGGTTGGATCCATTCACAGTTCCACCAACAATGTATCAGTGTCCCAGTTTTCCCACATTCTTTCAACACTCATCATTATTTTTTCCTGTCATGTTAGCCAATCTGAGAAGTGTGTAGTGGTATCCCAGTTATCTTAATTTGCATTTCTCTGATAATAGTGAGTTGGAGCAGCTTTTCATATGACTAGAAATAGTTTTAATTTCATCATCTGAAAATTGTCTGTTTATATTCTTTGACCGTTTATCTATTGGAGAGTGGCTTGAGTCAATTCTCTATATATTTTAGAAATGAGGTCTTTATCAGAACTCTTAAATGTAAAAATGATTCACAATTTATTGCTTCCCTGCTAATCTTATCTGCATTAGTTTTGTTTGTACAAAAACTTTTTAACTTAATATAATCAAAATTATCTATCTGGTGTTCAATTAAGAGTTCCAGTTCTTCTTTGGAGACAAATCCCTTCCTTCTCCACAGATCTGAGAGGTAAACTATCCTATGTTCTTCTAATTTGCTTATATCTGTCTTTATGTCTAAATCATGAACCAATTTAGATCTTACATTGGTATGCGGCATTAGGTGTGGGTCAAGCCTTAATTTCTTCCATACTAGTTTCCAATTTTCCCAGCAGTTTTTGTCAAATAGCGAGTTCTTATTCCAAAAGTTGGGGTTTTGGGGTTTGTCAAACACTAGATTACTATAGTTATTGCCTAGTTTGTCCTGTTATCCTATCCTATTCCACCGATCAACTACTCTATTTCTTAGCCAGTACCAAATGGTTTTCATGACTGTTGCTTTATAATATAGTTTTAGATCTCGTACAGCTAGGCCATCTTCATCAGCATTTTTTTTTCATTAATTCCCTTAAAATTTTTTTACCTTTTGTTCTTCCAGATGAACTTTCCTACTATTTTTTCTAGATCTGTAAAATAATTTCTTGGGAGCTTGATTGGTATGGCACTAAATAAGTAAATTAGTTTAAGTAGTATTGCTATTTTCATTATATTTACTCGGCTTACCCATGAGCACTTGATATTTTTCCAGTTGATTAGGTCTGACTTTATTTGTGTAGAAAGTGTTTTGTAGTTTAGTTCATATAGTTCCTTACTTTCCCTTGGCAGATAGATTCCCAAATATTTTATACTATCAACAGTTATTTTCAATGGAATTTCTTTTTGTATCTCTTGCTGCTGAACTTTGTTGGTAATACATAAAAGTGCTGATGATTGTTGTATCCTACAACTTTGCTAAAGTTATGAATTGTTTCCAGTAGTTTTTTAGTTGATTCCCCATGGTTCTCTCAGTATACCATCATATCATCTACAAAGAGTCATAATTTGGTTTCCTCATTACCTACTCTAATTCCTTTTATATCTTTTTCTTCTCTTATTGCCAAAGCTAACATTTCTAATACAATATTGAATAGTAATGGTGACAGTGGGCAGCCTTGTTTCACTCCTGATCTTATTGGGAATGGGTCTAGTTTGTTCCCATTACATATGATGCTTGCTGATGGTTTTAAATAGATGCTACTGATCATTTTAAGGAAAAGCCCATTTATTCCTATACTCTCTAGTTTTTTTTTTTTTTAATAGGAATGGGTGTTGGATTTTATCAAATGCTTTTTCTGCATCTATTGAGATAATCATTAGTTTGGTTATTAATATAGTTGATTATGCTGACAGTTTTCCTAATGTTGAACCAGCCCTGCATTCTTGGTATAAATCCTACTTGGTCATAGTGTATTATCCTGGGAATGAGTTTCTGTAATCTCGTTGCTCATATTTTATTTAAGATTTTTGCATCAATATTCATTAGGGAAATTGGTCTATACTTTTCTTTCTCTGTTTTCACCTTACCTGGTTTAGCTCTCAGCACCATATCTGTGTCATAGAAGGAATTTGGTAGTACACCTTCTTTCCCTATTTTTGTCAAATACTTTATATAGTATTGGAATTAATTGTTCTTTGAATGTTTGGTAGAATTCACATGTAAATCCATCTAGCCCTGGAGATATTTCTTAGGGAATTGATTAATAGTTTGTTCTATTTCCTTTTCTAAAATGGGGCTATTTATATAATTTATTTCTTCTTTTGTTAACCTAGGCTATCTATGTTTTTGTACATATTCCTCCATTTCATTTAGATTATCAAATTTATTGGAATAAAGTTGGGCAAAGTAACTCCTAATTATTGCTCTGAATTCCTCTTCATTGGTGGAAAGTTCTCCCTTTTCATTTTTGAGACTAACAATTTGATTTTCTTCTTTCCTTTTTCTAATCAAATTAACTAAAGGCTTATCTATTTTGTGTTTTTTATAGAACCAACTAAGTTTTATTTATTAATTCAATAATTTTCTTATTTTCAATTTCTTTTATTTTCAGAATTTCCAATTCGGTATTTAATTGAGGGTTTTTAATTTGTTCTTTTTCTAGTTTTTTAAATTGTAAACCCAATTCATTGATCTTCTCTTTTTCTATTTTATGCAGGTAGGCATCTTGAGATATAAAATTTCCCCTTATAACCTTTTTGGCTGTATCCCACAAATTTTGGTATGTTGTCTCATTATTGTCCTTCTGCTGGATGAAATAATTGATTGTGTCTATATGTTGCTGTTTCACCCATTCATACTTTAGGATTAGTTTACTTAATTTTCAATTAACTTTTGGTCTATTTTCTCGTGGCCTTTTATTGCATGTGATTATTATTGCATCATGATTTCAAAAAAATGCATGAATTATTTCTGCCTTTCTGCATTTGATTTTGAGGTTTTTATGCCCTAACACATGGTCAATTTTTGTATAAGTTCCATGAACCACTGAGAAAAAACTAAATTCCTTTCTGTCTCCATTCAATTTTCTCCAAAGATCTATCATACCTAACTTTTCTAACATTTTGTTTACCTCCTTAACTTCTTTCTTATTCATTTTGTGGTTTGATTTATCTATTTCTGAGAGAGCAATGTTGCGATCCCCCACTAGTATAGTTTTGCTGTCTATTTTTTCTTGAATCTCTCTTCTGTTCTAGCAATTTGACTGCTATACCACTTGGTGCATATATGTTTAGTATTTATATTGCTTCATTATTTATGGTACCCTTTCATAAAATATAGTTTCCTTCCTTATCTCTTTTAATTAGATCTTTCTTTGCTTTTACTTGAACTGAGATCAGGGTTGCTACCCCTGTTTTTTTTTTTTTTTGTTCACCTGAAGCATAATAGATTCTGCTCCAGTCCTTTACCTTCACTCTGTATGTATCTCTATGCTTTAGATATGTTTCTTGTAAATAACATATTATAAGATTCTGGCTTTTAATCCCAGTCTGCTATCTGCTTCTGTTTTATGGGAAAGGTCATCCCATTCACATTCACAGCTAAATTACTAATTCTGTATTTCCTGCCATCTTATTTACCCAAGTTATGTTTTTCTCTTTCCTTTCCCCTTTCTACCTTTCCCCCTCCCCAGTATTTAGCTTTTGATGATCACCTCCTTCAAACAGTCCTCCCCACTTTAAAGCCCATCCTCTTTTTTTATACCTTTCCCTAATTCTTCTATTTTCCCTTCTATTAGTCTTTCCCTTGCTTTTCTTCCTTTTCCTCTCACTTCCCTATAAGGTGTGACAAGTTTCTCTGTGAAACAAATATTTCTGATATTCTGTTTTAGAGCCCAATATGATGAGACTAAGATTCACACAATGCTCATCCCCCTCCCTTCATTCCCTCAGTTACATTAGGTTTTCTTTGCCTCTTCATGAGATTCTACCTTATTTTTTAACCTCCCCTTTTTTACCTTATTTTACCTCCTTTTTTCTCTTTTTCCAGTATGATCCCCTTTCTACCTTTAGTTTGTTTTTCATGTTATCTAAGTAATATCAAATTATACCCCCATTCTTTTTTTTAAAGCTTTTTATTTGTATAACATATGTATGGGTAGTTCCCCAACATTGATCTTTACAAAGCTTTCCATTACAAATTTTACCCCCAGTCCCCTCCCCTCCCCTAGATGGCAGGAAGTCCACTACATGTTAATAATGTTGAAATGCTTGAGAAGTTATGCAAGAAAAATCCTATCTACAAGAAAAAAAAAAAAGAATCAGAGAAAGGCAACACAATGCAAGCAAATGTCAATAGAGATCATGAAAACGTTACGTTGTGGTCCATATTTCATTTCCCTCTCTCTGGGTGTATATGGTTTTCTTCAGTGAACAATTGGAACTGGTTTGAGACAATTCTTTGTTGCAGAGAGCCATGTCCATCAGAATTGATCATCATGTAATACTGTTGTTGCTGTGCATGATGATCTCCTGATTCTGCTCGTTTCACTTAGCATCAGTTCATGCAAGTCTCTCCAGGCCTCTCTGAAATCATCCTGCTGGTCGTTTCTTACAGAGCAATAATATTCCATAACATTCATATACCATAATTTATTCAGCCACTCTCCAATTGATGGGCATCCCTTCAGTTTCCAGTTTCTAGCCACTACAAAAAGGGCTGCCACAAACATTCTTGCACATGTGGGGCCCTTTCCCTGCTCTAAGATCTCTTTGGGATATAGGCCCAGTAGAAACACTGCTGTATACCCCCATTCTTTAAGTATACCCATAGTAGAAATATAGTTCTCAAGAGTTCTTTCCTTTTTACCTTTTTATGCTTCTCTTGAGTTCTGTGTTTAGAAGTCAATTTTTTTTGGTCTTTTCATTAGAAATAGGTAAAATTCACCTATATCATTAAATGATCATCTTCTTCCCTGAAAGATAATGCTCATTCTAGCTGGATAGCTTATTCTTAGTTGTAATCCAAATTCCTTTGCCTTTTGAAATATCTGTTTCCAGGCCCTTTGATCCTTTAAGGTGGAAGCTGATAGATCCTGGGTGATTCTAATTATGGTTCCTTGGTATTTGCATTGTTTTCTAGCTGCTTGCAATATCGTTTCCTTGGTGCTATAGTACTGAAATTTAGCCACAATATTCCTTCGGGATTTAATTTTTGGGTCTCTTTCAGGAGGTGATAGGTGAATTCTTTTGATGGCTACTTATCTTCTGATTCTAAAACATCAGGGCAGTTTTCCTTCATGATTTCCTGTAAGATAGTGTGTAAGTTCTTTTTTTCATCATGGCTTTCAGGAAGGCCAATAATCCTTAGACTGTCTCTCCTAGATCTATTTTCTAGGTCAGTCATTTTTCTTAGAAGATATTTTATATATTCTTCTATTATTTTTTCATTTTTTTGTTTTTGTTTGACTGATTCTTGAAGTCTTATTGATTCATTCACTTCCATTTGTTCAATTCTAATTTTTAGTGTATTATTTTCTTCAGTTACTTTTTTTAGCTCATTTTGTAACTGGCAAATTGAATTTTTTTGTTCATTGAATACTTTTTCCATTTCACTAATTTTGTTTTACAGTGAATTGGTGTCTTTTTCCATATCTCTTTTGTAAGGTATTATATGCTTTTTCCATTCCTTCTTGTAATGATCTCATTTCATTTCCGCATTTTTCTTTTAACTCTCTTTTGAGATTCTTTTTTCAGTCTTCCAGGAAAGGTTTATTAAATGGAGACCAGTTCATATCTCCCTTTGTGTCTTCCTCTGGAAGCTTCCTCTGCTTTAGCTTTAGACACCTCAGGATCTGAGGTCTGTTCTTCTCTCTGTCCATAAAAGCTGTCTATGGTGAGAGTTCTTTTTTGTTTTTTTATTCATTTTTTAAAGTTTGAGGTCTATTTAAAGCAAAAGCTTTAATTTGTCCTGGGGCAGTTCCACTGATTGGCTTTCTGGTTCTGGGCAATTGGGGCTAGGTTAAGCTTTCTCAGAGCTTTAGAATTTACCTTTTATGAAAGGCAGATCTGTCAAAGCATCTGCTTGCAACTAGGGCAGAGTGGCCTAAGAGGCTCACAGAAACTCTCCAGGGGCTTAGAAGCTCTGAGTCTGGCCGGCTTCCTGCCCTTTCTCCCTGTGCTGCCATCTGGGCTTGGTAGACTGTCCCCCTACTTGATTGAAACAGACCTGTTTTGACGTTCTTCCAAGGTAACTTCTTCTGAGAATGTGTTGTATTCCAAATATTTGGGGGTGCTTTGACTGCAAAACCAGTTTAGAGGCTTAGTCTGCTGTTGGTTTGAGAGAAAGGTCAGAGGAGGTCACAGAGAGTGGTGTCTGCATTCCACCATCTTGGCTTCATCCCTCTTTGATACTTTATTATTGTGTTCCCAAATCTCATCAGGAAGACTAAAATGTAAAATCAACCATTACCTAATTTGTTAATTAGTTGTATTTTTAACATATCTGAGGTAAAGTTGTCATAACAAAGGGGTGATACACTATATGTACTATAGAGAAAAGTGAATGGAAGACTAAGGTATTTAACTGTTTATCCAGCATTGTCCAAGGGAGAGTGACTGCACTTAGATGACATAAATCTTACCATTCCTAGAAAAATTGAATCCCCTAAATCTGAGATTCTTAACCCAGGATCCACAAATTTTCAAAGGTCCCTGGATATATTTCAGGTAGATAACAGACTTCAAAGAGAAAAAAAATGCAGGTAGCCAAAGGGTGACATGACAGAAAAATAGACTAAGAACTTCTTAACCTATAGAATTTTAGAATTGGAAGAGACTCTCAAGATATCCCAAAAGAGATACTTCCCTCCTTAGAGGTCTCCAAATGGAACCTTGGTGATCATTTGTAGGTATGTTATCATTTGGATTCTATTTTGTTTATGTTTTGGACAATATGGTTTCTGAGGTGTCTTCCAACTCTCACATTTGATTCTGTAATTCTGTGATCTCTTCTTCCCCAGGGTGTATGGGATTACTGATCTTTGCTTCTCACTTGTGGCTTCAAGAAGCTGTAGTATGAACAGAGATCATATCCCAGTAAAACCATCTTGGCAGATGGACTAAATCAAGTTGTTAGGGTAGGCAGTGGCCCTGAAACCAGTGAGTTAGGGAAGATGCCTATTTCTCCCAGCATCATGAGCAGAAGAAAATAATTTTGTTTTATTTGTTTAAATTATACTATGGAGTGCTCAGAGCTTAGATAGACATAGAAGAAGCAAAGGTCATTCATTTCAATGCCCATAATTCTGACTTCTGTCTTGCCACTGAACATTGGGGATTCTGGAAGGGAGAGTGAGGGTGACAACTCTACACAACTCTACCTCACTTAAATCAAATTTATAAATCCTCATCACCTATATTTTATTCACCTTGCAGTCCTGTGTAGTGGTGGTGACTCAGTAAATATGGATACAGTGGGAGCGGCAGTCACAACCTTGTCCATAGAGCTGTCTTTTTACTGGATTAAAACAACAGTGAGATTCGGCAGTCATGTGGGTATCTGAGCATCCCATTTAAATCCTGTACCACTCACTTCTTGATAGGAAGAAGGGCTAGAAAAATGTCCTAAAATTATCTGCTTTGTCTAAAACTGGACTGCTTTCTGCAGGGGATCACACCCTGTGGTTGAAACATATACACAACTTTTCCCCCTTTAGCTGAGTCACAGCTAAACACACTGCATCTTGATTCTAATATTGTGAAATTATTATTCTTCAGAAAAAAAGACCAACAACAATGATTTATTCTGTCTAATTAAGAGATGAGGAGACTGAGGCCAAAAAAGAATTCAATCATTTGTTTAGTGTTCCAAAAAACTACTTTAGTTGTACATTTTGGATTGAAAGATAGGTTTCTATTTCTAGTCATATAAAAAGGTGCTCTAAATCACTGTTGATCAGAGAAATACAAATTAAGACAATTCTGAGATACCACTACATACCTCTCAGATTGACTAAGATGACAGGAAAATATAATGATGAATATTGGAGGGGATGTGAGAAAAATGGAAAACTAATACATTGTTAGTGGGAAAATGGATCCAACCATTTTGGAGAGCAATTTGGAACTTTGCTCAAAAAGGTATCAAATTGTGCATACTCTTTGATCCAGCAGTATTTTTACTGAGCTTATATCCCAAAGAGATCTTAAATGAGAGAAAGAGACCCACATATACAAAAATATTTGTGGCAGTCCTTTTTGTAGTGGCAAAAAACTGGAAACTGAATGACTGCCCATCAATTGAAGAATGACTGAATAAATTATTCTATATGAATGTTTTGGAATATTCTTGTTCTCTAAGAAACAACCAACAGGATGATTTCAGAGGGGCCTGGAGAGACTTACATGGACTGAAGCTAAGTGAAATGAGCAGAACCAGGGAATCATTATATATGACAACAAGATTATGCAAGGATCAATTCTCAAGGACATGGCCCTCTTCAGCAATGGAATGATTCAAACCAGTTCCAATCATTCAGTGATGAAGAAAGTCATCCACACCCAGAGATAACTTTTCCTATCTGATCATGTTACCTAAGTCTCCTTGCAGAATCACCAAGTGAGACTGGTCATTATGTTTGACTCCTGCTCTACCTGGAGTCTTCTATTCTACTTTCCTTCTAAACTGTCTCCCTTAGTGATCTCATCAGCTCCCATTGATTCAAATATCTTGAACATCCTGATGACTTCCACATCTTTAAAGAATCCTTCATAATCTACTTTGCTCTTTATACATGGTATTTTATCTTTGTCCCAATGCGCTATGTCTAAAATATGCTTCCCTTCCACGTTTGTCTACCTGGAAGAATGCCTGAGTTCCTTCAAATCATAGTCATAGGCTACAACCTTCCTTGCAATTTTTTTTTATTTCAGTCAAATTCAGCAAGTATTTATTAAACACCTACTATGTGCCAATGAAAATAAACAAAACAAAACAAAATAATCTTTGTCCTTAAAAATTTCACATCCTAATACAGAGGATACAGAGAAAAGTATTTATTTTTTCAAATTACATGTAAAGATAGTTTTTGGTATTCGTTTGTGTGAAATTTTGAGTTCCAAATTTTTCTCCCTCCCTCCTTTCCTAAGAGAGCTTTCTGATTACATGTGTACAATCACTTGAAACATATTTCTACATTACTTGTATTGTGAAAAAAGAATCAGAACTAAAGGGAAAAAACATGGAAAAGAAAAAAAAACAAAGAACAAACAAATAGTATGCTCAGAGAAAAGTATTTATGAAGTATATGCAAGCAAGAAAAGCAAGTTCAATATGGAGGAAAATTCATTCACCTTAACCTTACATATTCTTAACCAGGAGAAACAAATTTTATATTCTCCCTAGAATAGTAACTGTCTTTCTCACAGCCATTCACAATTTAAATTATTTTAAAGGTTTTCTGGGTTTTTAAGTTTTTTTTTAATTTCAGATTTTTTTATTTTTACATTTTATATTAATTTTTATGTTAATTTACATTAAAATCTATTAAATATGTTTTGCATTTATTTTTAAAACAAAATAAAAATATGGGGGGGCATGGTATTCAGGTATTCAGATTCAAAATCTCAAATGCTTTTTTATTATTCCAGGATGCCTTTCTGTGATCAGATGTAATAAATCCAATGCCTATTCCTTTTTACAAATATAAATTTGGTGTTGTAAACTTGTTTCAATCAGGTGTGACATATTGTGACCCCCATTTAGGATTTTCTTCGTAAAAGATACTGGACTGGTTTGCCATTTCAATCTCCAGTTCATCTTTACAGAAAAGGAATGAAAGCAAACAGGGTTAAGTGATTTGCTCAGGATCACACATCTTGTAAATGTTTGAGGCTAGATTTGATGTCAGAAAGATGTCTTCTTAACTTCAGACCTAGTATTTTATTCACTATGCTACTTAGTTGCCCTAGACTTCTGTACACTGTATTAAAAAATAAATTCCATAGGAAAACCAGTTCTATGGCAATCAAATTATAACTGAATAATTATTGAATTAAGCAGAAGGGAAATTATAAGGAAAGCAAATGAGCCAAAATAGAGAACCAGTATTAAGTTTTAAATAAATCTGTAATAACTATTGTAATTCATAAACTTATTTTTTCATTTGTTATGGAACTTTCTACTGCCATTGCACATTCCCCATTTAAGTTTTTTTTTTTAATAACATTCCAGTAGTCTAATGGATTTGTAATTTTATCAAAATGTAAATTCCATGCAATTCAAGTATGTGTACCTATTCTATGCTACTTTTGTCCAAGTTCTTCCATAAATTTGCCATCATGTTCTTTTCCTCCCTTCTTTTATTGCAGCTTTTTATTTTCAAAACATATGTGTGGGCAATTTTTCAACATTGATCCTTTTGTTCCAAATTTTTCCCTCCTTTCCCTCTCCTCCCTCCCCTAGATGGTAAGGAATCCAACATATGTTAAAATAAATATGTACACACACACACACACACACACACTTATCATGCTGCACAAGAAAAATCAGATCAAAAAGAAAAAAAATGAGAAAAAAACCAAAATGTAAGCAAACAACAAAAAGAGTGAAAATGCTATGTTGTGATCTACAGTCAGTTCCCATAATACTCTCTTTGGGTGTAGACAGCTCTCTTCATCAAAAGATCTTTGGAACTGGCCTCAGTCATCTCATTGTTGAAAAAGCCTCATCTATCAGATTTGCTCTTCATATAATCTTGTTGTTGCCCTGTATAATGATCTGGTTCTGCTCATTTCATTTAGCATCAGTTCATATAAGTCTCTCCAGGGCTCCATTATATTCTTTAATATTATATAGATAATCTAATTACTTGCTGTCTTGGAGAAGGGAAGAGGTAAAGGGGAGAGAGAGAAAACAAAAATTTGGAACTCGACATTTTACAAAAAATGAAATGTTGGAAACTATTGTTACATATATTTGGAAAAATTAAATACTATTGAAATTTTTAAAAAAGAAAAGAAAATGAAGGATGAACAACAATAACAACTATAACTATCTTTTTAATTTAAAAATATATATCATAAATATACCTCTGGAACCTGTGGGTTTCTTAATAAATCCCCAAGGCAAAACCTTAAAAGATCATTGGATTGTTAAAGAGTAGTCCATATGATCTCTCTTCTGTAGGTCTTAGATTTAAGGGCCTCAGAAAGATATTGATTTGTCAATATCTTTTCTTAATATGTTATTCTATGTGACTGGTACAGAATAGGTATTTAATAAAAATACATTGATTGACTGAACTAAGCATTTATTTCCAGATGTGCTTTGCCTGGGATAGAATAAAATACGTCATACCTTCCTTGTTTTAGACAGGATATGCTAATTAATGGAGC